>KK351039.1:463129-509626 GCA_000671755.1 Glossina brevipalpis | reverse complement strand
GAGAAAGCGAGAAATAACAGAGAACAGACTATTTTTTTTCTTTCACTACGTCTGATGCTTCCTGCTATTATAGATCCTGTAAAGGCCATTCCCCGAGCAGTCGATTAAAACAAAAGAACTGAAAATCGGTAAAAGAAAAGAAATCTAAACTTTATGTACTTTATACGAGAAGTTTTGATTTTCCTTTTGTCAGTTCCCTATGAAAAATATATTAATGCATTCAATTAAGTTGACCTAATTTCTATCTTCAAAAGTATGTGAATATTTTCCCCTGAAAATGTATTTCAAAAGGTTCTAAGAATGAATGAAAGCAAAAAAAAAAAAGAAATATGTTAACATGTATTTGTGTTAAAAAGTCTTTCTTGCGCACCTATATTTTCTTACAATATCTGCTAACATGCATCAAGTAGGACAGATAAAGAAAAAAGCCCAAAAAATGTGCTGGTTGTTCTTGACAAAAGAAAACTGAAAAAAGTCTATTTTTAAATACATTTGACCTATTTAGAGGTTCTCACGAGACCGGCGAAACCATAAAGCATTTTAAACAAAAGCAACAAGAGCGCATACACATAAGCACTTATGTAAACAAAAATGTTGAAGTTAAACCTACACTAAGTTGAAAATACATTTCTTTTCCTGCCATTCTCTAGGGGATACGAAAGAAATTATAATAAAATGTAAATAAATTGGTTAACAGAAAAAAAAAAAAATAAAAATAATAATAAATAAAAAAGAAATACATAAAAAGAAAAAGTGCTAAAAATACAATACAATCAAGTAAAAGTAAACGTACTTTCTTTGCATTCAGTCAAACTACTAATAAAGAAAGGTTAATTAAACTTTTCCATCAGTTTGTTAGATAAGGAGCGACTTGGGTCAGAGAGAACATATTAAGAACTAACATAACATCAATTTCAGTCAATTGTGTTTTACATTGGAATGCTTGAAAAGCTTTACTTATTTACCTTAATTTACCTGTAAATTGTATATAAGAGTTTATATAACATACATTGTACACGAGTTTTGGCGCTATTTCATCTGCAAATATATCTCGGATGTTATCTAAATGCATTCCTGATCGCTAACAGAATTGACTTAATTAACGGTTAGATACGGTTTGTTGGTTTCGCCCGCGTGCCTATATATTATCTAACTTAGCTGACTGTTCTTTTATCACTTTGGCACGCGTTTTACTCTTCTTTCTATAGAAAATGATTAGAAAATGATTTCCTCCAATTCAGCGCTTTATATGATATCTCTCTGCAATATGCTCCTATTTCATACGCCTCCATCTCCACATGTTTCGCCCCTATCGCCCCTATCTATTGTATGGTAATGCGTTCGCCGTTCTTTCTGCGCGATTATTTAAGTGATATTTAGTCTACTCGCTCCTAAGTATAAACGTTGCTTCTTGTTTTTCCGTCTATTCAAGCAAGCGATTCATGCTTCTTGCAATTCGTAAGTTTTTCATTCAATGTGTATGCCCGGCCCGCCTATGTGTCTGAAGTCGTTCGCATTGCACGCGTTTTCTCGGGCACTCATCTATCTGTCAATGCGTCCAGACGTACTTTCTGTAATATGCGCTTTCGCTCTTATTTCATCGTATGTGAAACTCTCGTTATTTGTTGCATATCCTTGGCTTTTGGCTATGAGACTATTCGTTGCATCCTCTGGCCGGCCACATGTACTGCAATTTGTGTGTCTATTCTTCAGTACGTGTATACGTCCATCTATATGCTCAACGTTTTCTCCATTCATCAGTGTACACGTTTGTCGATGTGTGTATATGCAAAGACTTCTTCTTTCAATTATATTTATTTTAATATATTTACCTATTTAAGCTATGGTCGAACTTCATGTTTATCCTTCGAAATTGAACCCTTGTCTTTCCATTTGTACGCTATTTCATTCCTGTAAATGTTGTACTTCTTGTACCTGTCATTTTGTTCACACTTCTCTCTGCGCACTTGTTTGCTGATACTCCGTTTCATCTGCCCATAATGTAATGTATGTCCTTCTCATTGTCATTCTTCTATTCACTCAAATTTTTGCGATAAATTATATTCGAAATTGACCTCTATATAGGATTGTAAGGATCTTAGAGATTCTTTCCTAAGGACCACAAAGCTTTCATTTACTTAAAATATGAATTGTTGTACTTGCGTTTATAGAACGAACTGTACCACCACTAAGTCTAACTATTCGTATAAAGGAAACGTTCATTTTTTCTATTTCCTTTTTGATCGATGTAAATAAAAAATAAATTAGATGTTTTTAATAAAAGAATTAATAAGCTTTAGTAAAACACTATGAACGTTCGCTTAAGCTATGAAAGTTAAAAGTGTACTTACACATACACACGATCTACATATAAGCAGATGTTTAATGACTTGGTTTTAGTAAAAGAAATCAAGAGCAAGACAAAAAAGTTGAGGAAATTATTATAAAGAATAATATTTTACAAAAATAAAGACAACAAAAACTATATAAATGATGACTCATACCGTGGCAGACAGATTGCGAGCCAAACACACGCAGTCAAACAAACTTTTTTAGTTTACACATCGAGTTAGAATTTTTTCTTTTTTATTTTTTTTTTCTTTCTTCTTCATTGAAAATCGAAATATAGGTCAAAAGAGAAACTAACGGTAACTGACGTAGCAGTAAGATTCAGCTGACTGTATGTAAGATTATGTATGTGTAAATGTGTTCATTCGACTTCACATTTCTACTGTAAATAGATACTTAAGAAAGAAGAAAGATCTACAGAGCTCTTCATCCTATTGAAGAATATGAATGTAACTGAAACTGTCTTTGCATTTGTGTGTGTGTGTGTGTGTCAAAATGGGTATGTGTGCAAATGAAAGGCTTGTTGCATTGCAAAGATCAGCTGAAGACTTACGGATCCCGGGGAAAGAGTATTTTTTTTTTCTCGCATACAAGTAAATGTGTTTAGTTTAGTTGTTTCTTGGCAATGTTAATACTGCTACTGTTGGTGATGGTGTGAGAAGTTACTATGAAAGTCTTGCGAAAGAAGACTCGCACATACACACACACACACACATATATATATTTATATATATACAAATACATTTAAACGTTCACATATACATAGAAAAGAAGTTTTACAATCGTACCAGGTATTGCCCAGCACCCGACAACAACAGCAGCAGCATTAGCAGCACTCTATACATAATTATGGAATGAATGCGAAAAGAAGTAAAGAAAAAAGCAAAAAAAAAAAAGATAAAAAAAGTAAAAAAAAAATAAACCGCAAACAGCAAAAACGAGTTGAAAAGAAAGTGAAATTTTTGTCGTTTATCACATATATATGTATAAATAAAAAAAAAGACAACAACAGCATTGAATATGTTATATACATGCCATCATCATCATCATCATCAGCACTCTCTACTATAAACGAATCAGTTAAACACGTACGCAATACGTAAAATTATACTTTTTCAAGTTGAAAAATACTTAAGCTATGCTTTGCTTGCTTAGCGATTTTGTTGTACATTAACGGGGTGGTCGGTCAAAACACATACACGTAAACATATGCATTTCCATATATATCCCTCATCCTCTCTCGTCTCCGTCACCGTCTCCTTCCATCTCTCCCCCGCCTCTTATTTGATGATTTATTATGCACGCTTTGTAGGTTGGTCTCTAAAGGCGTACTTAGCTAAGTTTGTGTCTTTTTTTTTTTACTTATAGCTTTCGCATGCATTTTGTGTAGATTTCGTTTACCGTTTACTATGTATACAGTACAGAGTAATTGCTTGAAAAAGAAAAATGCTTCGTTTTTGTTTTCTTGCTCCGTGTAATAGATGTAAGCATTTGATCTTCAAACAATCAATGTCTTGTCAAATTTTTAATTTCATTTTCTTTTAAACGTTAGCATTTAAATGGAAATTTTTTGCATTTGTATTAGATTTGCACAGGTTTCGACACAACAAATTACATAAGAACAGAGTAACTAAATAAGAAATGTTTGTGTAAACAACCTTAGATAGCACATAACAGTTTATTTTCAATATTTGAAAATTTATTACACAAGTTTCTCTATAAAAAGAACAAAACAAAACATTCAGGAGATTATTATGTGAGACAAGTAAAAAAAAGCAAAGTAAAAAGCAAGCCTACAATCAATTTTAAGATTTTAAGTCGAAGCTTACACATCCATCTGTCCGACTTATCCATTTGATGGTTTATTTGTTGTTGAAGTAGCTGCAGAAAAATTCGACATAAATTTGAAAGTTGTTTTACTTATTATTGTTTCGATTCTCTGGGACCAACACTAAAAATTTAGAAAATGATTAAAATATCCGCTGTAAACTATGAAATATTTTAAGAGACGTGTTTTTCGTACGGTAGGCGAAATACGAAAATATCGCCGAAGAACTATTTAAAAGAAAAGAAGAAAAATTTTAAAATCATTTCTGTTATAACACGTTTACTCAGACCTTTAGCATGATAACGATTTCTTATATCTTGGGAACAAGATTCCTTTCAATAGAGATGTGAAAGAAATGATTAAAAGATTAGAAAAAAAAAGAGAAGAAAAAGTAATTATGTGAGGGAAACAACAAAGAGGCGTGCAAGGATTTGTTTTTCTATTTGTAAGCGAAATATTAAGTAGACTTTATTCCTTTCTTGAGGCGATGAGATGAGTTATATCAACGAAACTTTCTTTTTTGTTTTTTTTAAGCCACATAAATGTCCAAATGTACTCTCTTATTGGATTCAAGATGCTTTATTGCTGGTAGTTCTTGTTTACATTCACTCTTTTCTGTTTTCTTCTCCTCTTACTCCTTTGTAAACCTTAACGTTCGCGAGAGTGTAAGAAAACACAATAAAACATTTAGTAAAAGTTTAGTAAAAGGAAAGCATAAATTTTACTTTTAAAGCAAAATCAGATTGAAAACTGAATCCCTACAGAAATCATGAATTTTTGTGGGTTTTTATTTATTTATTTTTTTTTTTTTGAAAAAAATAATTGCGTTCATCCATTGCATTATACCGAGCACTGAAGACGATAGAGTTTTTATTAATTTCTCGAAAATTCTCAAAAATACGTTAAACAATAAATATATAGATATTGTTAATCCGTGTTAGATTTTGTTTATGCTTATCTGGACTCTTTCGTTAAATTCACTTCTCTTCAGAATTTAAAAATCAATATTATTTTAAAAGTTGTAATTTTATGTCTAATTACGGACGACTGCGGGATTGGCTTAGTTTATCCATAAGTAAGGATTACAATGATTAAATGGAATTTCTGAAAAACAAGCGTTCAAAAAAAAAAGATATCCCAAAAATATCTGTCATATTCCTACGGAAATGTGCTTTCAAAATATATCCCTTTAGTTCAGTTTAATATACTGAAAGTAAAAAACTTAGCGACAGAGGAACATTGTCGTTTTAGATAGAAGTATAAGCATCCTCATTTCAAAAAAATATCCAGTATTCATGGTTCAAACTTTCACGATAACAAATATATGAAAAATAATTGTAAGCAAAAAAGTTAGTTCAGAAGAGATTTCGGGTTAGAGATTTTACTCTCTACCATCTGTAAGACGAGTGTCTATTAAGAGGACATCAGTGTTTTTTTATTCTTATATTTATTTCTTACTTTGTTTTTATATATGGATAGGAACTAATTAACTGACTAATTTCCGTCCGTAAGCCTATCAGCATTAATTTTTTGTCGATCGTAAAACAAGTAAAAACACTATAGAGAGGCAAAGCCTCGGCTTTGCTTAATAAAATTCATCCTTAACTTTTGTCATAAAATACCACAAATTATACCTCGTTTCCTTGTAAAGTCATGCCTTTCATGGAGGTTATTATGGCAAAAAAACCTAAAGCGTTCCCTGGCATGGGCCAAATTAACAAAATTTAATTTTTCTGTCCTAAATCTTATTGCTCTAATATGTTTGTTTTCACTTTGTTGCCATCTAAAGACTTACTTTTCGTGACAACTCTTATATGTGATGGGTTCCAAACAGTAGACCTACTCGGGCCCAATTTAGTAGCGTTAATTTTGATGTGAACTTGCTAATGTAGATCAATTTTCATCACGAAATAATAAAAGTTAGACTTCTTTGTCGCATAAACTTTTCGTTCTCATAGGGTCGGTTATATAGAAGGTGGTTCAAAAAATGGTCCTATCCAATCCAAATTTTTTACATTTATTTTCTGTGCCAAAATACCAGGTTTTACCGTTTTTTGTCCAGAAGTACTAGAAATTGCAACTCTTTCAGATGAAGACTTTTTTTTACATGAGGCGTGAAATAGGGAGTGAACTTAAAACTTATCGAATACAAAAGTTGTCAATATTTCAAATTACGTCAAAACATCTCAAAAGTTTAGACATGGGACATTATGAATAAAATTAATTACGCGGTTGGACGAATGGATGGACGGACGGATGGACGGACGGATGGATGAACGGACACACGGATGGACGGATGGACGGGCGGACGGGTGGACGGGCAGACGGATGGATGGGCGGACCGATGGACGGACGGACGGATGGATGAACGGGTGGACGGATAGATGGGCGAAAGGATGGACGGACGGATGTGTTTAAATCGAATTTGAAAGCGAACCCCTAGTGATTTGTGTAATAAAAAGTTAATCTATGTTAAGTGTTACTTACAACTGCATCAGCTGTATATCGCCAGTACAAAAAGTTGTTCAGGATATAAATATGAAAAGATCCCGAAGATCTGTTTTTGCTTTGTTTTTAAACCAAAGATTAGTTGAATATTTTTTTGTAAGATCTAGAGACTCATGAAGGAAATTTTCCAAGTAATATTGATTTGAATATTTAAGATTTTCTAATAAGCCCAAATTGGAAGTATCTGTCCGTAAGTCCGTCACCGTTCATTGCTTACGATTTTAAAAATCAAAAAGTAAGTGATGATCTACTTACTGCAAATTGTTTCACATTGAAAATGAAAGAAATTTTTTCAGATGTGCTGTAAACTGTACTTATTACATATTCATCTTTAATTTGAAAATGAAATTTAAAATAAATATTCTTTGTTCTCGACTACACAATAATTAAGGAAAACTATTAAATGAAATTTCTTATGTTATCTCGCTGCACTTACGAATTGTTTAAATTGGGGATTTTTTAAATTATTTTATAATAATGAAAATTTCTTTCCATCACTCATTCCTTTCTATGCCTAAACAGATTACATAAATGAATTTTTTTTTGTATTTTTATTTAAAATCAAAGCTTAAAGTGATTAAAAGAATCCGGAACGCGCGTAAATAACTTTTATGAAGACTTTCAAGAGAAAAGACTGAAAAAAAAATGATGTTAAGATAAAGTTCTATACATTTAATGCGAACAAATAAGATCTCAAGATCGTATATAGCAAAAAAAAAATTCTCTTATGCTTTTTTTCAAATAAATATTTTATGGAAAAACCAGCAAAATAATAAAAGTACTTTCAGAGCTCAGAGAGTATGGTACGGCAGAGAAAAGAAAAAAAAAATGAAAAAAAAGAATGCAAAATATGAATATGTTGAAAGAAAGCCAGAAGCGAAATACTAGACTGTAGACTGACTATATTGCAATCACTGCCTAACGCACGCACACATGCATTGCCCGCACTAATATTTATTTACGTTTAAATAAGTAACCAACTGCAGTATCATGGTCGCCTGATGTGGAAAGTTTAGAAAATCTACACACTAACTGATGAAATGTTTTATACAACAAGCAACTACTACCACCAACAACAACTAAAACAAAAAGTAACAACAACTATCAACAAAACATTTGACGTAGATTTTATAAAAGTTAAAGAAACATATGCAGATATGTACGTACATGCAATTAGGTATGCATGCGTACGCGTGTGTGTATGCCTTTCAACATTTTTTTTTTAATGATGGTTTAGAAGTTGTTGTTGCAGTCGCTGTCGCTGTCGTTGTCGCTGTTGTTGATTTTTCATTTTCTCTTACAGAAGGCAGCACACAGTTGAATGTTCGATGGTGGATTTTTTTGTTTTTTGTTTGCTCCGTAAAACCCCTGGAAAAATCACAGATACGTACTTGGGGTAGCTTAGCATGATGATGTTGATAATGATGATGATGATGATGACGATGTGTGGCGCGGCACAGCATAGTGCTGAATACAATTGTATTGTTTACTTGATACACATAGTTATAGTTAGCTGTATATATGTACGCGAGAGTGTATTGAAAGAAAAAATACCAAAAAAACCAGAAAGTTATTATTGATGGTTTGTTGGCTGCTGTTGCTGTTGCTGCTGCTGCTGCTGCTGTTAAGAAGTGCAAAGCTGCCATTAATATATGTTATTATTATTATTATTGTTATTGCAGTCGTCATCATTGCTCTTGTTGTTGGTATTTTTATTACTGTTGCTGCTCTACGTTTAAAAGGTTTATGAACTCTTTGTTGGTTTTACATAGATTTTTTTAGTTGGTTTTCTTTTCCTTTCGTAGAAAATTTTCTCTAAGACATACAACAGATGAAGCAAACAAAACAGAGAGACAATGCAAGGTGGCACCATCGTAACGTATGAATGATGTGAAATTCTTCTCTATTTTCGAATTTAATGCATTTGCCTTTCGAGGTAAATAGAAAAAGATTTCAAACACGGCATAGGGTGAAACTCGGACATTATTATTAAAAAAAAAAAAAAAAAAAAAAAAAAAAAAATTATGAAAATTCCTTAATTGCAGGTGAGTCTACGGGTCGTTTATATATATTTTCAAAACTTTAATAAAATACTTATGTTAAATTTTACATAAATTTTACTCAGATTTTGAGAGATCCTGAACTCTTTAGCTATTTATTGAGACTGACGAAGACCGACGCAAAATTTTACCTTGATTAAAAAATGTACCTGATAGAGTATAGAGATCGAATTGGTCAAAATACTGGAGACGCAGCCGCAAAATTTAGAAGAGGGCAGATGGCAAGTTCTCGATTCCAAATCTCTTTTCTGTTACTCGATAGAGTACAGAGCTCATCTTAATTAGCGCATTGCAGAAGAACAGGCAGAAGGATAACAACTCTAATCTTATATTGATTACCTCACCGATATTTTATTTGTTTTTGTATTCCAATCACCGAAGGACGGGGGTATATTAATTTTGTCATTTTGCTTGCAACACACAGAAGGAAGCTTCTGAGATCCGATAAAGTACACATATTTTCTTCATCAGCATCAAATTTAGAATCGATTTAAGTATGTTTGTTTGTCCGTCTGCCCATCTGTCCATCTGTTCGTCTCTGAAATGTCTTTGGTAACCATTCTCCCAACCATAGAAATGAAGATATTGGCTTCAGATGCGTTAGAAACACCCCTACAGTAGAATATAAGTTGTAAAGAGCTCTGCTCTCTTGGTGTTGTGCTTATCACTTATAGATTATACAATAAAAATTTCACCAGTATCCCCTAAAAACACTTCTACATAATATTATAAAGCATTGAAATATAATTTTTTTGAAATTTTCTTCAAGATAAATATAGTGGGATTGTCGAATAAAATTTTCTCGTTCATATATTCTTTAAAATGCAACGGTGACGACGGTCAGAAAGAAATTGAATTAGAGACAGTGAATGATCGTAAAGTGAGGGGTGTCTGACCGACTTGTGTTTACCGATATATCAATCATTATAGCTACGACTGTGTAGCCTGTAAAGCTTTGTAAGTTTCGGACAAGACACTACAGCTCTTTTCGGAAAATCATTTCCAAGGAAGGTATTCTATCCTTTCAGGCTTTGAAAATCCAGTTTCTTTTTCTACTTGCGAAAGGTGTGACTTTGGGAACTCCCCTAAGCAAAAAAATTAATAAACCTTAATTCTAGATGACCTTAATTGTGTTCAAAAGGTTTTTCGATGTCGATTTCTCAAATGCAATGAATGAGAAGTGGATTAGCTTGTTTTTTTGTTTTTTGTTGCTCAAAAATATGTTTGCACTAAAGCATAATCGGCGCAGTTAGTGATATAATTTATATAAGACGGCTGCTGGCATAACATCGTATTTTAAGTTCAACCACTCGTTCACTCTCTCTCTCAAAATCAAGGCCGTTGAAGTTCATTTGCCTGTCCTAGGCAATATCTGTATATTGTTGGTTAACTTTTCCATATCAGTTAAAATTTTATCTTTTTTTTTTTTTGTCAATTTGTTGATTGAATAATAACTTTGAAGGTTTGTTTTTGTTTACTATGATTTTAATCGTTAACTTGCTATTATGTATTTAAACAAATTCTTATTGTTATTGTTGTTGTTGTTGTTGTTATTATTGTTGTTATCGTTGTTGTTATTATTATTATTGTTAGTGTGTTTGTTGTTTGTTTTTCTCTTTAACGATTGCATAAATCATCAATTTGGCCTTTATTGTGTTGTTTTGATCATTATGTGTGTATATGTTTATGTTTCTTTTTGTGTGCATGTGTATATATATGTGTGTGTGTGTGTGTATGTATGTTAGAGTAAGTATATGGAATGGTCATCCAGTTATTGTTGCCTTGTTTTTTTTATACATATTTTTGATTGCGTTGTATTGTACTCGTGGTTTGCTATTTTTTAAATTCACTTTTGTGTTAAGCAATTATAAGCAAAAAAATGTGTAGATGCATGTATATGTATGTATATACCACATATTTCCTAAAAAATATACGTAAACACAATCTGTACGAATTTTATAAAAGAATTTACTACACAAATAAGATAAATTTTCAACGCATACGCGCACGCGCACGCGCTCTAACGCTTCGCGTATATTATATAAACACGATGTTATGATTTTTGTTACGTACATTATATGTATGTGAATCATTTTTTTTTTATTTTTTTGGATGTTGTTTCATCATGTTTAGTGTTAATGTTTAAATTTCTGTTATTTGCATTGATTGCATATCTAATTAAAATCAAATAAAATTAAGATCGAGTTAAAGATTAACTTTCAATCATTACCGTTACATACATACGCTTCAGTGGGCTTGAGTTAATTTATTTTTTGCTTACTTTATTTCTGTTGGTGTTTTCAATAATCATTAATGGGGACCAAAAATAATTTGATTATTTTAAGTTAAATTGGCTTTAGCTCACCAACACAATGAAGCACAAATAAAATTTCGCTAAAAGTGTTTAGTAAATATTATGTAGGGACGAAAGATATCTGCAAAAAACATTGAAAACAAGAAAGAAATTATATCCGGATCTGATTCAAATTTTTATTTTATAGGGCAATCATTTGCTTTTATTTAAGAAAATATAACTTTTTATATACCCACGGCTCGTCCATAACTTATCATAGAAATGCAATGGATTTACGACGTCAAAGTAACAGGAAGAACACCCAGACAGAATGGAAAGCAAATGGAGTGGAAAAAATGATTTTGACTGTCTGACAGGAAGGTAAACAAACTAACTAAACGGCAGACTAATGGCACGTTGGCGAAGAGGTAACGGACGGACGGACAGATAACGGATTATTGAAACATTAACAGTCTCGCTGATTGTCAAACGCAATACCAGCTAATTGGCAAATGGGAAGACAGTCTGATTGACAGAGAAACTGCTAGACACATTGACGGATGGTGAAAAGTACAGTCAGTCCAATAGGCAAATAAATTTATGAACTGATTGATTCAGATTAACAATCTGAGCGATTGACAGCCACGAAGAGACGGAAACGTGAGACCAATCGACTGACTGAGAAGTAACAAATGATAAACAAATAATTAAAGGCTGGTAAAGGTGAGGACAATCAGGCTAATCAACAGACTAATATATAAAAAACAAATTACCGGACAAGCATCGGCCAGTAGGGCACAAGCTTGACTTACAAACCGTATTACTCAACAATATAACAGTTAGAGAAATGGACGGATCGAAGGAGTAATAGAAGACATGAAAACAATCGATCAAATCAAATTAAATTTTTTTTCAATTTTTTTCGTTAACACAGAAAGTTGAGAAAAGTATGTTTTTTGTCGCCACAATGACTTGTAAACTACTTAACGCTAGTAAAACCGATGATGATAAAACAAAAAAATTCATTTAATTTAAATCTAAATCTAAAGTAATTTATGTGATTTTCTTTCAGTTAACATCATCAAAAAGACCACATTTGCTTTATGCTTCGACTTAAAATCAATTTAGCCTATTCTTGGTAAACAATTTCTAGGAAATTTTCTGAGCATACATAGAGAGAGAGAGAGAGAAACTAACGAAGGTTTACTTGTAAAGTAAAAGAAAAAACCTGAATTAATTTTATGTAAAATTCCAAATGATTCATAAAAAAGTTTCTTGTTCCGTACCACCAAAATTACAGAGTATAGCTTGGCTTAATACAGTAAATGAATGTAAGTTTAACCGGTGCATGTCTCTTTGCTTGTTTGTGTGAACGAGTGCCTATATCTGCTGTTAGTCTATGGAGTTATGAATATATGGCTTCTTACCATAAATTATATGCATGCGAATATTGTAGAAAATTTTACGTAAGCTTAAGTAAAAAGCGCACTTGCTTAAAAAAAAAAAACAAAAAAAAAAAGAGTTTACATATATACTATATATATAACAGCAACAACAACAAAAAACATTACGATAAGAAAAAGTTCAATGCTTTATTATGAAATGTTAAAAAAAAAAAAAGAAAAAAAAATTTGTTGTTTTCTAAAGCTTATAAAAATAACAAATCAAATTATAGAAAAAAAAAAAAAAAAAAAAAAAAGAAACGAAAAATGAATTTCTGGATTATATTAGATGGGAAAGCTTTCAACTTGATTAAGGGGCTGCAAACGAAAGAAATAGTGAAACGCAAAGTGAAATACAGAGCAAACGATGAATTTTGTTTTATCTACAACTGACTACAATCAGGTGAAGGTATCTGTAGAGGTGGGTTAAAAATTATTGAGCCTTCTGGTGAAAGTATCGCTTATTAATGCTAATTCTAAAAATAAGTTTATATAAATAAAAAAATAATCAGCCAACCAGGATGCGTCCTCTAGGCAGGCGAGCACGGTTCTGGCCTGGCTAGGATTGTGGGTGTCTGGCTATGAATAGAGCAAACAAAAGTATTAAAATTTGCGAAAATATTGCAACAGTTTTTTAAAAGTGATTTTTTTATTTCTAAAAATAACAAAAGACCCCAAAGAAGGAATTGCTTAAAAACCGAACTTTCATTGATCTTTCATTTACTTATTTTTTTTTTTTCTGAAAATTTTAGTTTTTAAAGCTATAATTAATATATATATATATATTTTTAATTAAAAGTTAATGACTCATTAAAATGAGTTTTTAATACAATCGTGTTGTAATCGTAAAAATTTTATATAATCGAAGCCGAAATTAATAAGAAATCAAGAATTTGTTAGTAAAAAGTAACTTAACATAAGTAAGTTGTGAAAATTTCTCTTTTCGTTTTCGTTTTCGATTTTTTTTTTCATTTTTATTTTTTATTTTTTTTTTTTACTTATCGTCTTTTTGGAAAGTGATTTAAAAAAAAAAAAAAAAAAAAATAAAATAAAAAAAAAATAAAAACTTACATACACACATGCTTATGAAGTGAATGCGAGAAGCATTATAATAAAAGCATGGAAAAAATCTAAATTAATACACAATTCACTTTTATTTTCTATCAACAAGTAAATTAAGAAAAGAAAAAAAAATCAACAACATGGCCATAGAAAAACATTAACATACACACACACAGTCAACCAACCTATCAAACAACCAGCAAAAATGAAAAGAAAAAAAAGGTGAAGAGTGACAACACGATTTTAGATTTTAACAAACAAATATCAAGAAAAAGATTATTAAAGAAGCAAAATAAAAAAGAAAGAAGAAGAAACGAAAAAGAAAAGAAAAAAAAAACATAAACTCACATAAAAACCAATAATAATAATAGCAACAACAAAAGTCATTTCATACAAACTAATGCACAAGAGCACAGCAGTATACTATCACTGACGTTAACATTAACCGTAGTGGCTTAGGTAAGAAACGAAAGACTTAAGAAACAAACTTGAAACGAAGCGGAATTAAAATTCTTATCATCTCTCACCACCATAAACACACTCACTCTGCCAGCGATAGCCTAGCGGCTCAATAACTATGGAGGAAAGAAAAAAAAAGCAACAACAACAATAATAATAATAACAACAACAAAATTAATTTTAACGAAAACTTTCACTTTACTTTATAATAACAGCAAATGTATGGTAGCAAGAAACACACCAGCTTTGTTGGTATGTGTGTGTTTCTGATAAATACGCACACTTACGCGATCGCAAACATGCATTTATGTGAATTTGTGCAGAGATTTGAAAGAAAATCTTATTTTCAATGTGTAGAAAGAAACTTTTTTCCTCAAAGATTTCTTTGTTTGATTTAATTTATTTGGTTTTTATTATGGAAATAAAAAAAAAAAAATAAATAAATCAAGAAAAGAAACAGAAATAAAAATAAAAATAAATTATCTATGAAAATACAATAAAAACATTCAAAAAGAAAAAAAAAAGAAATACAAGTGAGAGTGCTTTTGTGACTTTGGCCGATTTTTTCTTTTATCGAATATCTTAAGTTAAATCCATTATTATTTTATCTAAATGATTATATCATTAGAATATTAGATGAAGCTTTGCAAGCTTGATTTTCATAAAAATAACTCTTAAACGTTTATAGAGAGAGACATTTCCTACGTTTACGATCTAGATGGTCTCTTATTCAATTCTTGGTCTTATTAAACTTACGAAATAGCTCGTATGCAAGGCACGTTAACGACTGTTCGATTTTATAATGCCCATTTGTTTGTGTGTAATTAAGTATTGTTCCATTATATAAGAAAAAATTTGGATCATGCTAAAGCTTACTGATCAGTTTTGTGCAGTTTTTCTTTTGCCAGGGAAATCAAATGACAACAGAAAGTTAAGAAGAATAGTGAACGATGGACAATACTTTGATTTTAATATGTTTTACGATTTTTATTTTGAATAAAGCTTTAATTTTACTAAACAATGGCTTAAAACTTAATTATATCTCCAATGGAAGCACACAGTGTGTAGTGAGCCAAATGTTTTCACACATGCTTAGGGTAAGTAATAACGTCTTCTATTTTACTGTGCGCATACTGTATTAAGTTTACGTGAACTATATATGTATACATATATATATATATATATATATATATATATAAATGCTATGTTGCCTATTTCTGAATCATGAATCAAGTAAAAATGTTGTGATAACAACTCAAACTTCTTAAACATAATGTTTTCAATTAAGCTTGCGTTTGCTTGAAGGACTTGAGTAAGACCTATTTTTTATTTCATCAAAAGTTTTAGAATCATTACCTGAGTCGATTTAAATTTGCTGGTCTGTTAATCTATTTAACGTCGCTCTATGAGCTTTCGTACGTTCAACCGCGATATGTTGCTCATATTTGATATACAAAAATGTTTTGGACAAAGGGCGCACTCTATTAAAACTGGATCGAATGAAGCTATTTTCATAACCCTTTTCCCTATAAACACTTCTCTAAACACTTTAAATTTGTCGTAAGTTTGAGCCACACAGGCCCATTTTCCTGCACTCTCCCCTTTTAAGGATTCTCATGAAAAGTAAGCTTTTAACAAGCTAAAATTTTAAAACAGAATAATAAGCCATATTAAGCAAAAAGTCATAAGGAATTTTATAGTTCGCTTTAAACGATTAAAATAATGTAACGTTTCCGATCAATTTTTTTCTTTTTTTAGTAATAAGCGAAAATATTTTTGTAAAATTTTTTAAATACTTTTTCATTTTTGTTAAAAATCTATAAAAAAAAAATTTACAATTTATAAAAAAAAATATATAAAAAAATGCTCTAAAACATTTTGCTTAAATTATTACAAAAAAAAAAAATATTCTTTTTTGAAGGAACCTCGAAAAGTATTTAATTTTTTTTTATTTATTTTTCTTATATAGTTTATAGATTTATTGTAAATTGGTGGACGCTTGTCTGCAGAAGGAAGGAAGCTAGTTTAAAATTTTTCTTTACATTTTTATCTATATATACGATATATATTATACAATATATTTAAAACATATATAAATATAAATATAAAATATAAATATATATAATATATATATATATATATATATAATATGTATGTATGTATATCTGTGTATGTATGTATATATATATATTTTATTTTTTGTTTGTTTATAATTTTAAAAATATTTTGTTTTTCTTTAATAATTTTTTTGTGTCTAGAAAGCAAAAGAAATGTTTTATATATAAAATCTCCTCTAAATTAATTAAATTTTTATCAAACGAAAATTATTAAATAAAAATATCCGAGAAGATCATATGAAAATTCCAGGTCAAGCTCACTCTAACCTCAATGATGAATCGTAATAAAACAGGATTGAAGATAAGTTGAAAAGTCAATTTAGAGGCACTATTACACCCACACACCGCATCTATAAGACAACATTACATACATAACATAAACATAATGTTAACTGAAAATTCATTTATTTAATTTTTTTCTTCGGAAAATCTTGGAAAATTCAAACATCACCATATGAGTGAGAAGTTCAATAAAAAAAGAAAAAAATTTTTCAGATATTATATCTATGTAATGAATGGTATTGCAGCTACCATATAGATAACGATGGCAACAACTTTCACCCATTAATATTCTTCGTGTCGTACGTTTAGTAAAATAAGAGATGAAAGAAAAAAAAAAGACAAAATAAATAAATAAATAAAATAAAAGTAAATACAAAAAGAAAAAACAACATTATCAAAAAACCTCCATGCAACAATAGCAACATCTCTAAAGCACTAACTTGAATGTGCTTTAAAAGATCAACACAAGCAGTTATGTCTTAAGTCTAATCAAAAACGTTAGATACCTGCACAGAAAGAAGTTTACTAACGAAAAGCATAGAAAGAAGGAAAGAAGCAACGTTATGAGCTAAAGTTTCATACAGTAACCAAGACAGAGAAGAAAACATTGTACTCGTACAACGCATTCGCCGCAGCAGCCAAACAATCAACCAACAAACCAACCAGTCGAACAACAATATCTTAGAGTCAGTCATCATCTCTCAGCGCACTATCTCCTGCTACATTACTTATGTGTTTATGTATCATTTTTTAGTCTTACTTCCAGCAGCCGTAGTATTAGTAGTAGTAGTAGTAATAGTAGTAGTGTTGGTGTTAATACTAGTAGTAGTAATGGTAGTCGCATAAGTACTACAGAAATGTACTTAACAGAAGTGATAGTGAAGCGCTTGATACTTAACGAACAGCATTCCAAGTGTAAAGTATACGTACTATAAACGAAAATTTGCTCGATGCAACGGAGAAGAAGAAGAAGAAGAAAAACGAAAACTTTCTTTCTTTAAAAAAAAACAAAAAAAAAAAAGTAAGACAACAGCAACATCAGCAAAAGTTTGATTAACAATAAATATGTTCAAGAGCTTATCTGACCGTGCGTTTGTTTGTTTGTGTGTGTTTTATTTTTTCTTTTGTATATGAATAACTTGCACTCTTATTACAAAGCAAAAAACTATAGGCACAGGTTGTTTTACTTTGTGTTTTTTTTTTGTTTTTATTTTTCACTAACCATTCATCCTCGTTTGGTCAAACCGAGTATTCGAGCAGCTTTTCTTATTTACTGCAGCAAAGTTGTAACAACTTTTCAAGCTTGAATGCATCAGTCATACCTCCATTCACTATATATGCTTGCATATGCTCTTGCACATAAAAAGCAGCCAGCTTGAATGATTGCATTTATACAGAAGCAGCAGATCAGTGCCGGACTTCTTTTCCGTTGCATTGTAAAAGAAGGAAATTTTTAAAACACAATTCATTTGAACGTTGTTGTAGTAAAAGATTTGAGAAAAGTTTTTCTTAAGGAGGGAAATTTTTCTTCTTTTTTTCTTGCTTTTTTTGTATCTTTCCAAGCGATCATACCTGCGATAACTGTTTCACCGTTAGTTGCTTTATAATGTACTTGGGCTTGAGAGTTTTTTTTTCCACATCTTTTTTACTACTTGTCACTGGTGTTTATGTTGGTTTTTTTTATGTAAAACTTCAATTTATGTTTTGTGCTCTCTCTACCATCTGAACGTAGAGTTATGTTAAATAAGTCACGGAGTTTGCAACCCCAAATGCTACGATT
This sequence comes from Glossina brevipalpis, assembly GCA_000671755.1. Taxonomy (NCBI): domain Eukaryota; kingdom Metazoa; phylum Arthropoda; class Insecta; order Diptera; family Glossinidae; genus Glossina; species Glossina brevipalpis. Next base: position 491,446 of record KK351039.1, on the reverse strand, counting down.
ATATCAATAACAATTTTTTTGTTTATCAAAGGTCGGTTTGCTATTGGATTCGTTATGATGTCTTTCGTTCTGTTTACATCGAAGTTTTTTATTCATCCCAGTATTTCTTATGATTTTTGTAAATCTCTCTTGCTTTTATTGCTTTCTCTGTTGAGCTATCTTTCTTTCTTTTTGATATTTTTTCTTTCTTCCTTTTTTCTTCTTTCTTTCTTTCTTTCTCTTCATCGTTCGGTACGTTCTTCAGTATTTTATTTTGGCTATAATTTAGTTTCTAGAGTTCTTCAGTTTGTTCTAATTCTTTTGTGTTTCATTTCATTCTTCATTCTTTAGTCTTCTCTTCTTTCTTCTCTTTAGAAGCCCCTTTTTTGTCTATTGTAGAAGCATTTTTTCATTTATGTATTCTTTGCTCTTTTTTGTTTTTACGTTTCAACCTTTCCGGTGTTTTCTTTAGTTCTTTCTTTGGTCTCCTTGTTCTTCTCTGTTCTTCACTCCGTTTTTCGTTCGTCCGTTCCATTATTATTTTTGAAGCGCATTCTCTCGTTTATATTCTTTCCCGTTCATCCCGCTTGCAAAATAGGAGTAGAATGCTATTCGAATATCTAAGTACTTGATATATATTTTCTAAATTCAGAAAGGATAGTTACAAATTAGCAATTCGTCATAATAGCTGCAGATAGAAATATTGTTATAGATGAAAGAACATATGCGAGTTCATAATTTTTTAGGGTTGCTTTCAAATCTTTCTGGTCGTGAAATATCTCGATGCGACTTTACTCCAATAATTATTAAACCCCGTTGGAGTAATAATATTATTGTTGTACTATAGGGGAGAAGAAACAGAGGCTGGAATAAAAACAAACAATGAAGGAAGAAGGAATGGCCTTGTGATAAGAAGAGACAGAGACTTGTGAATAGAAGAGAACAAAGAATGGAAGGATAAATCAAATATCAAAAGGGAGAATAAACGAAAAAACACGCAGGAGAATAGCCAGAAAGGAAAGGATGCAAGAGCAAAACAAGATTGAAGAGATCGAAGCCAAGACAGACGATTTATTGAAAAACTTTAATTCTCACACCGATAATTTCTAAGTATTACATATATCTTTTAGATTGTGGACTTAAAATACGTCTTCCACTTCTTCTTCTTTTTATTTTCTTAAGGACAAAAAAACATATTTATTTCCGGTCGCCTAACAAAGATAAGCTTCTTTTCTACGTATCTTTTAAACGGAGCTTTTTTAAACTTAAAGACATAAGTTGAGAAAATTGAAACTCTATTTAGACATACTATTACGAAGGACTCAGAACATTTTTTTGCTTGCTTAAATAAGCAGATATATATACTTTTTCTGAGAGGTGTCTTTAAATTGCTTTCGAAGTGGAATGCTATTGAGAAGCTTTTACAGCCAACTTAGTAGTCTTGTGGCGATTGCGTTAATACTTCAAATCGTTTCGTGACTTCGTGAGAGGCCAAATAATTTTGACTACATTAACCTGAAGGTTCGCATAATCCTCCTATGAATTTATTTCATTTTTTTCCTTTTCCTTGCTAATAAAACCTTTATAGTCACTGTCCGCCAAGCAAGTAAAGTAAATGTTAACGTAGAACTTTAGCGAAAATTGTAAGCGTTTCTCTAAAAGACTTGTAAATGCGTTATAAGGGGAGCAGCAGTCAACTCTAATGCTAAGCATTAAAATCAAGTAAATTTTTTCTTATAATGCGATTTTAATTTGGTACAAACGCATAAATAAAACTTTTATTGCGAATTTATTTGATTAAAAAATAATAATAAAAAGAAATAAAAATAAAATAAAATAAATTCAAATGCAATTTGACAAGAAAAGAAAATACTTACAGCAGTATCTTGTTGAGAATTGACAATTTGCGTTGACACTGGGTGCCATAATATCATTGGCAGCCATATCCATCGGTGATGGTGAAATTTTATTATCCAATTGTAACGGTAAAATGTTGAAAATATATTAATTGTTTCAAGCTTAGAAAGCTTCACAAAAAAGCAGTTTTTTTTAATTTTTTTATTTTTTTCCAAGAGAAAGAAAAAAGAGCAAAAAAAAAAAATAAAAACAAAAATACAAAAAAATGTTTGTTAAATTTGGCAAAATCCTCACTTAATACGAAAAGAGAGAAAAGGAAGGAAAAAGAGTTTATTGAAAAAAAAAAAAAAAAAAAAAAAAGGAAAAATAATTGGTAAAGCCGAAGAGTAATAAGTAATCCTTAATAATCCTTAGTGCATAGGAGTTCAAGTGTTATGCTTGGATGGAACATAAAATCTATTAAACACTTATTCACTACTTTCACTTTTCCTTGATAACAACGCTTAAGGCACTCTTAGTTCATAGAAATTTTTTGAGTGTTAATAGCATTAAAAACATGTTGGTGGTGCTTTATTTTCAAATAATTTTTATTTATAAATAATTATTTATCTATTTATTTATTTTTTTTTGGGGTAAATTTTTGCAAGTTTTGTACTTTTCTTTAAAAATAATTTAAGAAATTTCTTATAGAATAGTTTTTTATTTTTTTTTTATATTTTGGTTTCTTTTTTTATTTATTTTGGTTTTTTTCTTTTTAATATTTTGGAGGGGACACCAAAATTTTTTAACGTAACGTTCGCTTTGACACACTTGGTACGTCTGTGCTGCGTGCGTTAGTGAAAACTGTGCTTATCCTCTACACACCGCCGAACGTTTAAACTTGATGTACACTTTCAGTAGTTTGCTGCAAAAAGAAAACAATACACACACACACACACACACATATATATATACACACATACGCACATACTTAAACTTACATAAACGCACACATATACGTAAATAGATGTATGTGCACTATTACATACTTAATCTTAGTGCACTTCAACACATTTCAGTTTTCGTTTGTTTCAATTTTACAAGAGACGTTCGCTTGCAAAACAAGAGGCTTTCGCTTTAAAGATCTCTTTTAGCTGCTTGAACCTTTAGCAGTTTATCTGTAATGTGTACGCGACTATATAAGAACGTGTGTACGAGTGACTTATGTTTGTAGAAGTTAAGTTAAAGCAATTTCTTCTTAGACTTTTAAGCTTAAAACGTGGTTCACAAATTGTTTACTGTAATGTATCGTAACTTCGGTGAGAGAAATGCTTTCTCATCGCGTATTCTATACATATACGTATGTATGTGTGGTTGTGTGTGTGTGCATGAATGTATGCATGCGTTCGTGAAGACTTCTTCTTTTTTTGTATTTTGTTTTTTCCTTTTTTAGTTTCTACCGCAAACACTTTACATTCTTCTCTTGCATGAAATTGTTTGTTTGTCTATTAGCCAGCGAAGCTAGCTTAGACTTAACCAAGCGGTGGTTGCTGACTTTGTTGCCTAAACTGTTGTTGATATTATGTTTCATTTATCATTTTGGTTCATATGTTTGCTAGCTATTGCTTTGAATTTCATTTGTGTGGGAAAGTTTTTCTTTGTATTGGTGATCATAGTATTTCTTTTGTTTTGTTGTATTTGATTGCTTTCTTTTAGATTCTTGTTAATGTTGATATTTTGCTTGAAACCGTTCAGTGCCTTAAGTTTCATTTCACATTTCTTTCAGATTCGAAATTTTGTTTTTTATTTTAATTTATATATAATTAATTTTTTTAAAAACTATTTGAGATTTTTTTTTTTCTAAAAATAAAAGAAAACTATATAATCTTAAGGACATCGAAGTTCTTATTTTTTTATATGGTTGTCGTACTTTTCGCATTATTTTTGGAATTAAGTGCTATATTACTAAGCTCATTAAGGATAAATTGTTTCAAAATTCATCAAAGAAACTGAGAGGAACCTTATATTTATTACTCCGGTCGTAAACTTCACATCCAAGGGTCCATTAGTACAGAATTTAACGAAAAAGTAAAGCTTTCTGAATATTTGCCGGTTCAGGTTTCCCTTTTTCAATTCATTTGCGAAGTTAGATAAAAGAACTGTCTTCATGAATTTTGTGGACTTTCGTACACGGATCAATGTGACCTAATTTGATCATTGTTTTCCAGTGTCTAAATCCAGACACCATCTAGTGACAGAGGTCTCTTAATATTATTCAGAAATCAAAGGTTCGCCTTAAGACGAATATGACGTTTTTGTTTGCTTTTACTTGATTTATCTTTTGAATTATTTGATTTAATCCTCACACAATTCAAAATGTTTCACAATATTTTTAGTAGATAATTAGTCAATTTCGTTAGATATTAACTTTTTGAAATATTTCATATGTTGGAGCAATTTCTTCACTAATATGGTGAACACAATTTCTAACTGACTGCTTGATTGTCTTTATGATTTATGATTTTTGTTGCTAAATAACTATCAAACGTAAGGAATCTAAAAATGTCTCTAGAATACATCTCTTTACAATTAATTAATATATTATTGTTTTCTTCATTCCAAACTCTCTATATACAGCGCATGCGTATTAAAGTCTCTTTTTCATTCAGTTAATTTATTTTTTCTGCATCATTTTTATGCTCATTATATAATTTACATATTTCATAAAACTTCACTTTTGCTTATTATTCAAGTTTTCAAAGAAAGTGAAATCCGCTAATATTTATTTAAAGAAATAAAATTTCTAATTTTAAGTTTTTTAACGATTAATTAGTTTTACTTCTTTTAATCTCATTATACACGTTGTTCGGTGCACACATGACCAAAGCTTAGTAATTACCTTTAAAGTGGCCCTAATCAACAAGCATTATATGATCATTTTAACGCTTTTTTTCAACTTCTTCTCTTTAACTGCAAACTTTCTATAAAATGGTGGAAGATTTGTTTCAAGTTTTTTTCTTAAGTCTTTTGAAAGATCATCAAATTTTATTATTGTCATGCGATAAAATAAGAGAGTTTGTCTTTCGATATTTATTCTATGTGCAATAACACACTTACACTTACTAACTGTAATACGCATACAATCTCTATATATATACATCTACATGTGAATGCAGACGTGTGTGTATTTTTTTTATTTACATTTTATGTATATTTTTACTATTTTAAGGTTTATTAATTTTCCTTTTATCGTTATTACTATTATTGTTGTAAATGTTTGCTTGTCATGCACACACACATACAGAAATTTAAAGATGAAGATAATAATAATGTAAAAAAATCTTTTCTTTGATAGAAAATAATTTTCAATGTGCTTCTTTTCGTCTGTGCGATTCTATGTTCATTCGCAGTTTGGATGTGGTATGTCTACAGCTAAGGCTGCCTGTCTTTCTGTATATATATGTGTGTGTCTATGGATGGATATATGCTTACCTACGTGTAGTATAGCATAGTGCTTTTTAAAATATAGGGTGAAAGTTTTTTCTTCTTTACTTCAGCTTTAATATTTTTTCCTATAAACTTAAAATTAAATAAACAATAAATAAAATTAAAATAATTGATATCAATATTATAGAAAATATATGGAAAAATAACTGATATTAAGAAAAAAAAAATAATCGTATTAAAAATAAAAAAGCCAAATTCAAAAATGTATCGTTTTGTTAAGCACAAGAAATTACTCAATCGTCTTCCAAATGTTTTTTTAAGTTATATAACTAAACTCCTTTTTCTTCTCCCTGGCTTTCATGTTAGTAGTTAATAAGGAATTACGTTCCATTTCTATTATAAATTGTACAAATTGCGACTATTAACGTCAATCGGGCTTTTCGAGATTAAAAATCTTTAGGGTTTTTATCGCATGTGAGAAAAAAAATTCAGATGCATATGCATGCTATTCTTTATGCACTGTGTACGATTTCCATATTTATTGTCTACACATTCTCTACGTCATGTCGACAATACGGAGATAATTAATTGGCAATAACGAGAAATACGTGGTATACCTTTTATGTTATATATGCTTTCCATACATCTTGTGTACGCATTCTGCACCTAGGGGAGATATGCATGATATTTCCACTTAGAATAAATAGAAATGCTTGGTATTTCTAGCTATATATAATATATAGGAATATTTCTGTCCGGTTTCACATGTGAAAAATTTGCGAAGCCATTCTAAAATAAATTTGTCCACATAATTAGAAACTCGCTGTTTCCTATTTGCTTGGATCTTTCTAGTAAGAGTACAGGTCACTGATTACTATATTTAAAGTAATCCCTCCATGAAAGACACGCCGACTGTGAGAATCAAATCATTTTCTATTTTTCTCGTGAAAGAGAAACATTATGTACCATTAAAAACTACAATCTTTGATGTACAGTTTCAAAAAGTTCCAAGGTAAGGCCGAGTGTCCTTTTCGAAGTTTGAAGAAAAAATTATAATCAAGCTTCGCTTGCTATTCGTTAATGGAATGCTGATATTTCAATGTGTTTTAATCGAACCACAAACCTTGAGATAATTATTTCCAAAATCAAATAAAAGACTACTTTAGTTTTTTGTGTGTTGTATTTTATTTAAAATTTGGTTAGCAAGCATTATATTAGCAGACGTGTTCAGCAGAACAAAAACATTTAAACTGGAAAATCATTGGGTTATTGAAGATCAAAATGATAATATAAAACTTTTTTAAGAATATTTTAGTTTTGCATTAAGCAATCAAAAGAAATTATTAATGTAATTATAAACGAAGAGAATGAACTAATAAGAGCTAAGGCAATATCTGATTTTTAATTATTTTCGTGAGAAACCCAACAAAAAGTTATTTATATATTATGGTATTGTCCATAAAATAGAATTGAGTGCGGCAGTCAAATTACTGCTAGAGACTTATTTTCATCAGAAAATATTAAATATTGGATTTTTGATATATATATATATATTTTTTTTTTAATAAATAAAGGATTCCATAAGAATTGTTATGTGGGAGTTGTTTTAAAAAATCTTCCCATTCGATCTAATTTTTTCCACATTTATTGTATATATTAAAATACCATTTTCTGTGGATATTTGTTATATAAACTCTCTTGTAAAATGGACACGTTTTATTGGGAGTGGTTCATTATCAATAGTGTTTTCCCATGTGTCAAAGCACTTCAGTATACCAAATTTCATCAAGATATCTCACAAACTGCAACCTGGAAGTTAAATAAAAAAATACATGGATAGACGTCAGACAGATAGAAAAAGAGACTTAAATCGATTCAGAAAACGTATCTGAATTGATTCGTATATTAGGAGGTGTATTTCTTAACTCCTTCGGCGAGAAATCTTGTACAAATGCTTTGTAAACATATCTACAGTAAGAAGATGTCCCATAATTATTGCGTAAAAGAAATAAAGTATAATTGTAGAGAATTTTTACATAAACTAAAATTAAAACTAAAATTTTTACAAAGATATAAAGTTATAGAATTAACGAGAAAAAAGAAAAAAATGAAATTGCGATATTCTATTATATCGAGTGAGGGGGCTGATCAAGCCCAAAAATGCGGAGAGAGGAACAGATCGATGAACTAATTCGACTACATCGATTCGCAATTTCTTGACAATAGGTCTGTTATTGGATATCCACAGTTTATTCGTTTTCACAAAACGAATGCAACCGGGAGATATAAAATGGGGAGGAAGGAAAAGAAAAATTTCTCTCCGAACTTTTTTTTATTTATAACACGGTGTCAAAGCTTTTCATAAAGTCATATGGTTAATATTGTCCATTGTTGTGCGAGGAAATCCTCACGTTTGGTACATATTTATTAATAGTTTACTTAGTAGTGAAGTCAGAAAAATCAACTGCTAAGTCAATAATAATTATCAATCTGAGATTAAAAACTTTTCAAAGTAAAACAAAAGAAGAAGAAATTTTAGGAACAACATCAGAACCAAAACATGATTGATGGCGTATTCACTTTTCTCATTTCTAAATATAAAAAACAAAAGACTTAAGAAACAAACTAATGCCGTCAGTAAAGATAACACATCGTTGTATTGTTGATTTTGTCATCTGTGATTACTGTAGCAAGCATAAGAAATCCGATCAAATATTTTATTACAAAGCACACACAGAGAAGCGATATATTCACTTTTCAATTTAGAGAACTTTATAAAACAAGAACGGATAGTTGCATAGTACGCAGTCATGTAGAAAATATGGGACTTTTTGAAAAAAATGAAAAAGAAACAAATTCTCTTGAGAAACGATTTTGTCAAATGATAAAAAGCAGTAATCGATAGGAAAGCAAACGCTACTATGTAGATTTAAGATAAATCTTGAATACTAATTCTAGACGTTTTTTTATTAGTTATAAATGGACCAATAGTTTTGTTGAGGACATTTTTTGTAGACCCTATAAAAGTTTGTGCGGATTTTTGGTTCGTATCGATCGTACTAGATATATCGAAATATATCGAAATTTTTGGATATTTTTGTACTTAGCACTGAAAATAGATCATAAATTTTATAATATGCAAGATTGAGACAATCTATAAAGTGTATAAATTCCTGCCTACTGTTCAATTCTGAATCGGTTTAAGCGCATCTATCCGTCCGTGTCTATTGTAAATATTGTTTTAGTTGCAAAAGAACGCCTTCAAATTTCCCGAAAACATTGCAAAGTACTAGCATGCATGGATCAAATCTGCCAAAGGGCACGCCTACTTAACATAGTATAACGTAAACAGAGAAGACTATCTGCTTGCAAAATCAAAAATGTTGGACTTTTTGCTTATTAGTTATATACAGTAGCAGAGACCACATAACCAAATTTCATGGACTTGCCGTAGTGCTTGTACGATGATAGCAAAAGTCGGCCATCCGTCTTGCATTATAAAAATATGAAATTTGCTTTTTTAACTGATTTTTAAAGATGGTGGGCCGTGGCCAGAAATATTTTTTTTACTCAAATAAGTTTACGTTTTTTTTTTTCGATAATAGAAGTGATTTTAAAGGCGAATCAAAACGGCTTCAAAAATAGTCTATAAAACTGAAGCAGACATACATATCATATCCCAATTTTTGCGAATTAGCAAGTACCTATCAAAAGCAGAGATAGGGACGGATACGATTGTAATAACTAAGAGTCATACGTACTATAATGCATTGATGTGTATCCTTGGCCGTTACAAGCGGATTTATAAAGTTAATATACTTTCTATCTTTAGTTGTGGACTATAAAATCTGACAAACACACTGAAGAAAGTGTTCTTAAAAAAACCGTTAAAGGTTTAAGAGATTAAAAGAGGTTATAAATGTTTACACACATAAAAGTTTAGCGTTTTAATATTCAAACGCTGACATCATAAACAATGAAGACGTTTTAGTGAGACTTGTAAGGTAAAAACAAAATTGACCCAAAGCACTGTAAGGCCATAAGAATAATAGTAAAGAACCAGCAGGTACACGTCAGCATACCTATGGAAAAAAATTAAAAATATAAAATAATTTACTTAAAAGAATTTCGGTTTCGTCTACTTATTTGACTTAATTACATATTTGAATAGGTTATAAAATTATTGAATATTATATATATATATTGAATACGTTACGTTTTCCTTTTATTTTTTAAATATAATATTGAAAACAAATGATTTTTTTTTTTAATTAAGAAGAAGGAATGACAAGGACACAATTTTTTGTTTTGTTTATTTGTTTTATTTAAGAAAAAAAAAGAAAAATATGAAAAAAGATTTAAGATAAATAATGAAATATAAAATAATTATCTTTTTATTTATTTTATTTTTAAAGTAAACTTACGAAATATTTGCAAAAAAAATACAAGAATATTGTTTTTTATTTAAAAATAATTAGAAGGAAAACGTAAAAATTTTTGTTTGCATTTTTTAAAAATAAACGTAAGATTTATTGTAATGTATGTTTTTCTTAAATTTTTAAAATTAAAAAAAAAATTGAAAAGAAATTACAGAATAAATTTAAAAATTTCTTGTAATTATTTAAAGGAGAAATTAAGAGTATGCGAACATTTTTGATATCTCATCCTTGCATCTTTGTAATGAATTTTAATAAATTGTTAAGTTGTATAATAGTATATAAAATTTATGAAATCCGCGATGCTTTTTTTTCTTGGTTTCGAAAACATTTGATAAATTTAAAGTAGTCCCTAGAGGTAAATAGAGCATTGAGTGCATGAGCTATAAATATTTTTTAAAATCATTATTAATGCAAAGGAGACATATAATCGAAAGTTTTCAATTTACATACAATACAGTCAAAATAAGAGGTCAAGCCAAGAATACTAAATTAGGTAAAAAAAAAGTTCTTCTTAAATTTACAAGAATGCATTAACTAACGGTTGTTTATGAGGTTTCCTCCTATAAAAAAAAATTTAAATACAAAAAAAGTGTTTATTGTTTTTTTTTTTTTAAATTAATCATTAACTATAGTTCTGTTCCAATTGTTGCTTTCTTTCTCCGCTTTGCATAGATGTGTAAAAACTCTCTTCTTCTAGCCCTAAAACCCATTGAAGCAATTACAACCGCAAACTCTACTGAAAACAAAACTGAAAATCAACAAAAAAATAATAAAAAAAAAAAGAAAAAATGAACAGAAAAAGTTAAAACTTCAATCATACTAAACTCTTAAAAAATGGCCAATAAAACTGTGGATCTTTCTTAATATACTAACAAAAGTCGCACATATTTCTTTAATTTTCGTTTTGGTGTTCTTTAACAAGCGAAACACTCACGTAAGCCGCGAAAGTTAATAGTCGAACCTAACTGAAATTTGTTGTTGCCGTCGTTGTTGTTATTATTATTTTTATAAGAAGAAAATTCAAACATAAAAAATTCTGATTGTGCATAAAAGTAGGTCAACTAAGCGCTTGCTGCTTACTCAGCTCAATTCTGTACTTAAATGTATTTACACATACACCTATAAACTGAAAGAGAAGAGAACTGGTTTTAATATATGTACATACGTATATACATATATATATATATATATACATATATATTTATATTTATATATACACATTTATAGTATTACAAATACACATATATTTATACATGTGTGATTAAGAAACTATACTACCATGGAATACTTAAGCATCCGCGTCCACTTGCACTTTCTTTTTACCTTCTCCAACACACTCCGCCAAACCGACATGTATGCCTTAATCTCAAATAACAACAAGTTTTTGATTTTTGTTTTGCTGCTGTTTGTATATATTATTAATATATAAACTAACCGAACCACGTTTCTTGCATACGTGCGTTTGTGTATTTTTCAATGACGTTTAGCTCGGCTCTGCGTCATTATTCTTTCTCTCAGCCTTAGTATACGATTATCATAAACGTTCATACCTAACCGAAAGCACAAAAACTCGTATTTTTATTTTGCTACTTTTCGTTTTCTTCTTCCAACGAAGAGCTGGTTCTGTTGGTTAATTTTTATGCTTTGTTGCGTATTCTATGCATATGCATTCATAGTTGTCTGCCTTTCTGGCCGTCTGTCCGACTATTGTAGTTTGGTTAGCAGACAATCGACAACTTTCTATTTTCATTCTCATGTTTTATTTTCGAATAGCATTTTTTCTTTCTTTTCTTTAAAGCACAGTTGCTTGCTTGCATTGAACATCTTTCGCATAATAGTTATGTTGTCACTAATAAATTGCCTACTTTTAGGATGCTTTAATAATTTTTCAAGAGTTTTCGACTTCTTCAAAAAAAAAGGAAAAATTACTCGTTTTAAGCAATTGTAGTTAGTATATGTTTATAGAAATTAAAGAAAATTTTTTTATTATAAATAAAAAAATTATTTGTTAAGCTAGAAAAAGAATTTTTTTAAAAACAAAGCTTTTTTTAAAAGAGAAATTTATTAATCTTTTTTCAAATATAAATAAAAAATTATTTTTTATAAAAAAACCAATTTTTTTTATTATAGAAAAAGAATTTAAAAAAAAATTTTTTTTTTTAAAAGAAAAAATACTTGTAACTTTTTTTAAATAAAATTATTTTTTTTACAAACAAAAGCTTTTTTTAAAAAGGAAATTTTTAATATTTTTGCAATATAAATAAAAGATTTTTTATTATAAATAAACAAATTTTTTTAAACTTAAATTATTTTTTTTTAAACAAAAACAAAAGCTTTTTGTAAAAAAATATATGAAACCTTTTTTTTAAACTTAAAAATATTTGAAAAGAATCGAAAAAAATTAAAATTTAAATGTTTTGAAAGAATTTGTTTTCAAAATTGTTTTGGAAAATTTTTTTCAACAATCGTAGAATCTGGTAAACGGAGTAAGAAGGTTGGGAGGCTTTGGATACTATTTTCAATAAGATAGAAAGCAATATTCTTGATAACCTACTGGTCTTTCTGAACTAATCATTTAATTGAACATTAATATTAGTTTAATGCTTGTCTGTCCACGAATTGTAAAGCAATGGAAAAATATAAAAATAATTCATGTTTTACGCAGCTATAAATGCTGACTGCTTTTTCCGACGTGATAAGTACACTTTTCAAACATTTTTAAATTTGTTGAATTTAATTGGATAACAAGAAAAAAGGACCTAATTTTGATAAATTTTTAATATAAATTGTATAACGCTGGAAAGGAAAAAAAACTTGATTAACACATTCCACCCGCTGCCGTAAGAATCAGGAAACGTAATAATTTACTCATTTTAATTACGATTAGGTGATGAATAAAATTACGGTTTAGTTGTCCTGAAAAAACTTTCTTTTTATGCACAAAATGAAATTTTAGTAGAAATCACGCGTTACAGCAGCATATTTTTCTTTAACTTCAATCACACTAACGCCTCAAAGATAACAAAGTATATTAAAGTCCAAGGTACATCTATAAAATCTATCGTATTATATGCAAATAGCTAAGGAGACAAAGAAACTCTGATAAGATCAATCAATTAATCACTTCCGATTAAATAGCTGCCTGCCTGTGCAAAAAAAAAAAAAAAAAACTAAAACAATGCTATCGATGATGATGATATTTTTAGAAATTCATTTCGAAGAGATCAAGAATGCAACGGACAAAATTAGTTTTATAAAGCACAACAACAAAAGCAATAGAACAAAAAAACCAAATTAATTCTCTACATAAAAGGTAAAATGTTTATTTAAAAAAAAAAAAAAGAAAAAAACACAAAAAAGAAAGAGTAGAATAATACTAATATCGCTACAAGAATGAACACAACAACACAAAAAGAAATTGTTTTGATAGCAATAAATTGCTAACAAATGGTGAACAAGAAACCGAATCCCGACAAAGAATAAATTTGTTTTTTTTTTAAATCTACGTAGCGTGTGTTTTGCAATAACTTTATTACATACACTTATTCATATGGCAGAAAATTTATTGTGTGCATGCGTACGCACGCATACGTGTTCATGCGTACACATTCACGTACATACAATTTAAGCAGTTGACAGATATTTATCACTTTCACTATTATCATCCGCAACAATAGTATGTCACAAAAAGACTTGTTTCCCTCTTCTCTCGCTTCTCTCCCCCCTCTCTCTGTCTCTCTCTCTCTCTCTCTCTCTATCTCACTATTTTCTGTTGTTGTTTATATATGCATATGCATTCCCTTATAAAATCTTGAAATCAACCTTGTGGTTGATTTATTAAGATCTCATAAGAAGATTTTTACACACAGATTCCCTTGTATTTGATTTTTTAAATGCGAAAATATATATGTAACGACATGCGTGCCTAATATCATACCAGACAAGTTGCTGTTTAATAAGAAGCAGAATAAAGCATTTGTGTACTTTTTCTTTTCTAGTTAAGAATTTGTCACCACAGAATTTCATTTAAAAACAATTACAAAACACCAGTGCACTGTCTGCCTGTTGTGCATCAAGTGCAAATCGGTCCTTCTAAGGTTCGTTTCTATTTAAAGAGCATTCAATTCATTTCGTTTGTAATTGTCTATGATTATCGGCGCTTCGTTTAATAGAATTCGTACATACGTATCAATGTGCGTGAAAATCGTGTGATAACATTTAACTTTTTTTTAGGATATTTCTTTGTAGTTGTTATGCATCAATTCATACATAGAGAGAAAGAGTCAGAAAAGAGTACGTTATTCTCCTTCTTTTTTATTCTTACTCTCTATTTGCTCTACTACTCTACTTTGAATAACAAGTTTTTTTCTCTCTCTCGATTTGTTATATATTGTGTGGTGCAATAATTTCATTTGAATTTTGATGAAAATCTCTTTCTTACGAAATTTTATCGAATACTTACTTATATGCCAAAAACTCCAGGTGAAGAGATATTGAAGGAATATAATGCTAATTGAATATAAGTGAAGAGAGCATTTTTTGCTTCAAATAAATCTTCGATGCCTTTCATATCAGATCATTTTTTTCATCGAATATTCCTGAAACACTGAAGTAACTGTAGTTTGATTAGTTTTAAGATAATTTTAGGAAATAGGAGATACATATATCCAAACGATATCTTCTGGATCGGAGTTATAGTTTAAGTTTAGTACTGACAGACCTACGGATAGCCGGAAGGAAAGAGTAATGAAGAAGACGACGGACAAGCAGAGGTGTAGGCATATCAATCTAAAGATGGCGAAATGGGCGTACGAATATAACTATTTCCAAAAAAGATCATATCGTGTATCTTCCGATTTCCTTATTATCGGATGAACATATTTTATATAATCCCAAGGGAATACTTCCAACTCTCTGCGTCCGTTTCTCATTAGAATAACTTTAACTTCTAATTACTGTTTATAAGAAATAAGAAAAAAAAATGAAATTTGCAGAAACTTTCTTCCTTTGATTAAATTTTCAATTATTTTTCAATTTTCCAACGTTCCGATATTTTTTACTTTCTCAAAATCTTTAAACCTGCGCTAAAATTTGATAATCGCCGACTTGCTCCGCTATTAATTACTGTCTTATTATGAAAAATATTATCATTATGAGTTGTTTTCACTTCTCACTTTATAAAAGACGGACAAAATTCGCTTAAAGGCTAAACTTAGTCTTCAATGATATAAAAGAACTTTTCGTTAACCAAGTAATAGGTAGCAGAAGTCCATTGGTAAATAGATTTCAGACGATGAACTATTCTGCTAGAGAAAGTACCAAACATCGAAATTTACAATTCGTGCGGACAAGCTTCTACGAAACTATAAGAAAAAGATGTTCAAGTTTTGTTTTAAGATGTTCAAAGACAAAGCTTAAGCGCGCTTAAGAGTTGCGCTTCGATTTCAATTGGCGACTTTCCACAAAAACTCGTAATTTACGTCATGATTTTGTAGATTCAAAGAAATGACGAGCCATCGAAGACGACGACAAATATTGTTTGTCTTCAAAACTTTGAAAATAAGTAGAGCATACGAACTTTTTGAAAGCGATTAATGGCTTTAAAAGAAATAGTTTATAGGATTTTAGTTCCTCTTTTTTTGACTAAACATAGTTTAAAGTTCAAAAATAAATAATTTATAATATCTTGACACAGATTGTGTCGTCTGATTCATTCCCTAATTAAAAGTTCCGAACACATTTAGTTTTGAATGCTCTTTAATAATGGATCTGTTCCCTTTGAAAATCGATAAACTATTGATCACAAACTTTGTTGGTTGTATAGTGTAAAATAAGTTTCTATAATACAGAGAGAGTAAATAGATTGTGACTAAATTCGTGCCTACTACCAAAAACAAAAACAAAAAAAAAACAGAAAAAACGTCGCGCACTTCATTAATATGTTTTGCGTTTGTATATGTATGTGTTAGACAATGATTTTATTGTTTATTTTGAGAAAATCGAATCAAATACACGAACAGAAACTTTTACGAATGTGTAGAATAGAATCGAATGCATACATACATACACACAAGAAATCTTATAAAGGGAAAACATTTCATTTTCGCTTCCATTTGTTGTTGAGTTTAGCCGCCAACAAGGATCCATACAACGAACGATCAGAAGAAAACAAAATAAAATCGTTTCTTTAAAAAAAATTTTTAAATATTTTTCAATTGTTGGCCAAAAAAGGTGATTATAGCTTTTAAAAAAAATTTTTTTTTTGATTTACTGAAAAATTAAAGAAAAAAAGAAATAAATCAACAATTAAGGCTTAACAAGGATATTTTATCAAATGATTACATTTAATCAAAAAAAAAAAAAAAAACAAATATTGTGCTTTTTGTGTTAAAAAAGAATAGAAAAGTAATGCGGAAATTTTAGTTTTATTTGTGAACTTTGAAAATATATCGAATTTCCAACAAACAGTCCGCTTATGCAAGTTGGGTTGACATAACCTTAAGCGAGAGCAAACTATTAATTGTAAAAAATTCCTTCACTTTTTTTTAAATACAAAATAAAATACATCCATTTTTAAAGAAATTTAAAATTCAAACAGAATTCAGTGCTTTAAATTAAGTAAAAAAGAAAAGATAAAATTTTTAGTGAAAATCTTTTTTTTTAAAATAACTTTCGAATTGTTTACGATATCTTTAGTGTTTAAAATGCTTTTAATTTAATTTTTAACTTTTCTTTTTAACAAAAACAAAAAAAAAATATTTAAAATAATTTTTACCTTCAAAAAAATGTTTCTCAAACGAGAGAAAAATTATTTCAATAGCACTTTAAAATATACCTGGAATAGATAGCATCAGCTCTTGATAACTATATCCGACTACAATTTAACTGCAACTAAAAGATACAATTAATGTCTTTTATGGCTTGTCCAAATGTATGACTGCGTTCTAGTTCCGTTTTCACATTCTATAAGAGGATGAATCTTTGTTTTTCAAAATCCTTTCTGAGTTTTTTCACTTATGTAGGGAGAAAGAAACTTAGTTCTAGACCGTAGAAACTTCAAGCATGGAAGCAGTTCAGTTTATAAGACTCTTAAGTCTATTTTTCATAAAATTGAAAAAGCAATATATCTCTACGCTACTTCTTCATTTATTGTAATGAGATTTAAAAAAGTATCTTAAATGAACTTACGCCACTTTCAAAATAAACGGCTCATATAAGTCAATTGAAGGTTATGTTTGCTTAAAATCGGAGTTTTTATTATTTATTGATAAGCCATTCTGTTTTGCATAGGTATTGCCTTCACGTAACGATACATAACGATACGGTGTCTTAGCATTGTCATCCAACGCAAGCAATTCAAAGTAGGCGTACGTATCATAGCTGAATAGAACATTACATAGGAGTCCTAATGGACTGTCCACGCAATATTGAATGCTATTTTTATGACGAATATATTCTTGATAATTTTAGGCGACCTTATACACCGATCTGACTTACTTTGGAACTTAAATTGACGAAAGCAAAATGTTTGATTTACCTTTGGCAAGTTAGGAACAACTGTCTTCGTTACTTCATGGGAAGGAGCCGCAAACATAAGGGGATGAAAGTTTTAATAAAAATAATTAAATCGGACGGCCTTGTATATTTGTTCAATTAATTTTGGAACTTAATTTCGCGAAAAAAAGATTTCAAAATTATGTTTAGTTTGCTAGGAGCAATTTTTGAGGCTATGTGGGAGTGATTGCATGAAAGGGAGATACAAGAGGTTGAACTGACCTTTTAACCAACACCCCATTAAGTAACATGGCAGGTGTGAAATGTGAAGACATGTAAATAAAATTGCAAATGTGGAGCACTAATCGTTCGTTTTGTTTCCTTTCTTATAATAACAAGCCAATGTTAAGGAAACTGTTTCTTTCGTTCATTCAAATTGAGGTTCGCTAGCTATTCTTTTAAAAGTAACAGAAAAAAAGTCAAAATTTATTTGAAATTTTTCCCCATGAAAACACAATATTTTCAAATCAGTCTTAAAAGATGCGGTTTGGTTTTTTAGAAAAATGTATTCATTAATATGTTGCACTTTTTGCCTTACTTTGTCCTAACTCTCGTGCATTTCGCTTTCTTTTAATGCAGAAACTCTATAATCTAACAAAATGTGTGATGATGATGCTGGTGCTTTAGTTATTGATAACGGTTCGGGCATGTGCAAAGCCGGCTTCGCTGGTGATGATGCTCCCCGTGCTGTCTTCCCTTCGATTGTTGGTCGTCCTCGTCATCAGGGTGTGATGGTCGGTATGGGTCAAAAAGATTCCTACGTTGGTGACGAGGCTCAAAGCAAACGTGGTATTTTAACGTTAAAATACCCCATCGAACACGGCATCATCACCAATTGGGATGATATGGAAAAGATCTGGCATCACACTTTCTACAATGAATTGCGTGTGGCCCCCGAAGAACATCCAGTATTATTGACTGAGGCCCCATTGAATCCCAAAGCCAATCGTGAAAAGATGACACAAATCATGTTTGAAACTTTCAATTCACCAGCCATGTATGTGGCTATTCAGGCTGTATTGTCCTTATATGCTTCCGGTCGTACCACCGGTATTGTATTGGATTCTGGTGATGGTGTATCACACACTGTACCTATTTATGAAGGTTTCGCTTTGCCTCACGCCATTTTGCGTTTGGATTTGGCCGGTCGTGATTTGACTGATTATCTGATGAAAATTTTGACTGAACGTGGCTATTCCTTCACCACCACCGCTGAACGTGAAATTGTGCGGGATATTAAAGAGAAATTATGTTATGTTGCTTTGGACTTTGAGCAGGAAATGGCTACTGCTGCCGCTTCTACCTCATTGGAGAAATCTTATGAATTGCCTGACGGTCAAGTAATTACTATTGGTAATGAGCGTTTCCGTTGCCCTGAGGCCCTCTTCCAACCCTCTTTCTTGGGTATGGAATCGTGCGGTATTCATGAGACTGTTTACAATTCGATCATGAAATGCGATGTCGACATTCGTAAAGATTTGTATGCCAACTCCGTATTGTCTGGCGGTACCACCATGTATCCCGGTATTGCTGATCGTATGCAAAAGGAAATCACTGCCTTGGCTCCTTCAACCATTAAGATTAAGATCATTGCACCACCTGAAAGAAAATATTCCGTCTGGATTGGTGGTTCTATTTTGGCTTCCCTCTCCACCTTCCAACAGATGTGGATCTCGAAGCAAGAATACGATGAATCCGGTCCTGGCATTGTGCATCGCAAATGCTTCTAAATCTTTGTATCATAAAAGATTTTTCCAAGCATTATCAACCACTCTTAACATCTCCGATAGCAATGGCAATAACAATAATAAAAGCAATAACAGCAATAATACTAACCAACCAACCAAACAACAACAACAACAACATCAAGAACAACAGCAACAACAAGAACAAGAACAACAACAACTATATAATAAAAAGGATACAAATATCGTTAAAGAAGCATGCGGCTACAAGATCTATAGTTGTCTGAGACGAAGACCGGAAATGAATTTTATGATGGATTTTTGCATAGATTTGCATGATTTTTTTTTAGAGAAATTTTGCAAAATCTTTTGTAAATCATCTAAAAATACAAAACAATTTGTAAAGTGTTTGTTTTAAGCATTAAGAAAATTTTACATGTCTCTACTCTTTATTATTTAAAATATTATTTTTCACATATGTGCATACTTTACTAATACATACGTATATACATATTTATTATTATTATTATTAACAATGGACCGAAAAAAATAAAAAAAATAAAGGAATAAAAAGACAACACCTAAAGAATACGAAAATATATTTGACATTTTTGAATCAAAATAATTTGAAAAGACACCGAAATAAATTGTAGATAATATTTCATGGAAAATTGACAAACATTTTATAATATATATATATATATTTATATATATATATATGTATGTATTTATATACTTTATTCTTTTTAGCTATACCTTTACGGCGCATTAGGCAGGTTTTTGAAAAATTGTTGTCTCTAAAGTCATTGACACTTGATACAACTTGTAGTATAGAGACCATAATATTTTTCAATGAAAGTCCGTGGAAACTAGTACGTTGATATATGAAGTAATCGTGATAAGCTTGAATCAAGACTATTCTTGTATTTGTCGACTTTTTGTATAGACTTTTTAACTATTTCTCTCTTGAAGGGGAATATGCAGAACGTGCAGAAAAATCTGGTAACTTAAGAACGCAAACTAAACGAGCTGCTTAATGAGCTAAATGGGCTGCAGTAGAGCAGCTACTATCTTCAAAATTTTGACTATTGCGCTTAATATTAGATATTTCAGATTAAAGTTTACCATTACCTTCTGAAAATGAGACAAATTTCTAGCATTTTCAACGAATCTGTCTGTTACTTACTATATATTATTATTTAATTCAAATCATTTTGTTTTGTTTCAATGTTTCTTCCATTACTTAGGGACTCGTGATTTTCATATCTTTGTCATTTGTGTTTCTATTTTTTAATTGTGTATCAATACCAAAAGATGCCAAGCCGACCAGTTTATTTTGAATATAGTCCAGCATACGAAACGCTTCAAGTTTCTCACGTTCCTGTAAAGGAAATTTCGATAATTACATACACTAATTAGGGGTTTTTGTGCGGGTTTTTAGAATTCATACCAAGTTCTGAATTATAGATGCGAACCGTTGGCAATGCATTTCTAAATTTTGTTTATTCCTCTCTTTATTCATTGCAAAGAACTCGTTCAATTCATTCCTCAGTAGTTTCAGTTTTTCTTGTTCCTCATTTTGACTGGGAGTCAAACAATCGAATTGAATCGAAGAATTGTTATTCTACAAAAATTTTTACAAATCAGTTATATTGTTCATCGCGAACGAAGATTCGCAACTTACCGTGTTATCATGGCAATTCGAGACACTTGCCACGTAACTGCAGATGAATGGTTGAGATTTCAAAATGCTTGACCGCAAAGCCTCATAATTTTTCACACAATCCTGGGTTATGAGCTTTTTGTGGATCGCAAGATATAAATTGAAAACATTTAAGAAATACAAGAAAAGAAAATAAAATCCATAACAACTTAAGAATTTTACAAGCACAAGCCGAAAGCAAAAATTATAAAAATTCGAATTTTTAAGTTTTCTAAACGAAATTCTTTTTTATACTCTTCTCTACATAAGAAGGTCCTCTTTTTATTGCATTTTTTTTTGTTTAACTAAATCTAAAAACTAAACACCTTGAAAAGCACGCTCGATTGATTTATAGGCACCTTTTCATTCGCACAGTTAATGTCACTGCAAAGTTTTTTAATGAGTCCTTCCTTAACATGGACATTTTCAAGAATTTCCTGCATTTCATCTTCAAGAGAAGCAAACTTCTTTCTGAGCTCTCGAATTTCATCATACTTTTCAGCAACCTCGACTGCCAGAACATTTATATGGCATCGGAACTTTGAGGAGATCGAATAAAGACGAAAATAATGGGAAAAAGCAGAGAGCATTTAATTAATATTATGTAAGAAAAATTTATTGAATTAAGGATACAGTAAACGAAATATATATAATTCTCGAAAGGATTAATTAGAGAGAGAGGTGCTACGCACCTTCTGTTCCAATTCAACGTCGTTAGACTGTTTCTGCAAATTGAACGAAACAATAAGTATTTTATAATGAGCCGTTTTTAGATCTCCATAGTGCATAATAAAGAAATGAAACTTGCCTCCTTATCGGGTGCAGCATCTTCATCGCGTCGATTTTGGCCATTCGTATTATTTGCACCCAGTACATCTTCTAACGATATAGTTTCAAACGAAACGCCCTGAAAGTCCCAACGCTTGTTATGATAAGCATTTTGGATGATTTTGATCAAAGAATTGATATCTCTGCGAGATTTCAGTAGTTCATCGCTTTCGCTATAGCGCCGATTTATATTCATAATACGGCATAAGCATTCGAAACGCTCGAACAATTCCGATTCCAATTCCTCCATATTAATAAGAAGCGATATATTGACTTTAAGCAGAACATCCACCCACTTCTGGTAAGTAATCAATTTCAACTGTGGAAGTAAACAAAAAGTCGCTTATTTTTCGCTTTCTCTATTGACTCCTAGTTCAGGTTCTTAACTTACATATTTGTTACCTTTTCCTCTTACGTCGATATCTTTCAAACGCGCTAAAAACATTTCATTCACTTGCCCAACAATTTTAGCTGAATCACTTAAAAACATATCGCAATTCCAATATTGTTGCAAATGTTTTTCATAATATTCCGTCGGAATTTCGTCCATTGTCGTTGCATTTGTTGGATCGTCATTAGGGGTTTGCACACAACAAGGTTTTCTTGATAATGGAAAATTTTTTGTAGGAGATTTGAGGTTCGGTACTGTGCTATATATTCCGGGTACAAAACACGTTAACGTGTACTCTAGACCCGAGAGGAAAGCAGATGCTAAAATATCCGTAAAGGATTCTTTACTGCAAGAGGAAGCGTTGAGTTTTCTAGTAGTAGTCGTTGCAGGAGTGGCAGTACATCGTTCATTCGATATTTGAGGTACTGGATTGATGAATACTCTTCGACTTTGCCTTTCGTACTCCTGGGGATCTCTGGCACTCACCTGCCACTCACCGTATCTATCACGCGTATCTATGTGCATATCAGTAATTACTTCTGGTGGCCGTTCAGGAAAAGTGTTATCATCAATTGGCATCGCAAATTTAAAGTGATCATATACAGGTTTCTGTGGCTGATCCAGGCCGATACTTTCCGGTGTTATGGAAAACCTGCGATCGTTTCCCGAGGGCAATGGTGATCGTTGAGATCTGCGCTCGTAGAATGACGGGCTTGGTGCGTTAGTAAGATTGTCTTCCATGTTTTAATGATATGGCGTTTTATGTTACTTTGCGTTGTTGAACAATTTGGTTTTCTGCCTCCTCCCGATCTTTGCTGTTGATCTTCTGGTTACCTTTGGATAACCTCCTTTGGAGAAATTTAAATTTTGACTTTTTTCTCCCCAAGATTTTTTTTTTCAAAATAGTTTATAAAAGTCAAACGAAATAATGTGTAATTTTTTATTTCCTTGAATATGCTGACGTACCTGTGAAATTAAAATCTTGGCATTGACTTGAGTGGTCATACATCATACTTACCTTAATTGTAAGTGTAAGTTATAGGCATTGCTTTCATTTGTTTCATTCTTTATTGTACTCTACACCACTTGTGGTACATGGTACTATGAGTTTGTGCGAATGTATGTAGCACTCAGAAGGATTTTGGATAGACTCGCATTTTATTATAACGTTCGATTCGAAGTCATTCTCTAAATTGATTTAAACCTGTTTGTTTGTCTGTCTAATTAATATTCGGTATCCATGTATTCTTGTGTTCAATCTTCACGTCGTCATTTAAAGACTGTTTATATGACAGAAATTATAACTTCTTATATTTTTCGACATAATCGGTAGAAACATATATTTTGATGGGAAAAATTTGGGTCGAATGGGATCATTTTTTGAACTACCCCCTAACAACCTATTAAAAGTAGGCTTTCAAACGGTAAAAAGTTATAATTTTTAATATTTTACGATACAAATGAATTTTTACTAGTTATTTGATATAAGAATTAATTAATTAACTAAATTTGCACTATGTAGGTCAATTTTTTGAACCCATCACTTATAAGAGTCTAAAAGTCTAATTTTTACTACTTTAAGGCAGCAATAGAAGAAGATTTAGAAAATCTTTAAGGGAAAAATGAAATTTGCAAAATATGGAATACGCCTTCAGAATTTTTCCCTATAAAGGCTCCAAGAAAATATGATTTAATCGGGAAATAAGGTAAAATTTTTAATATTTTATCATGAAAGTAATTGAAGTGAAGAAGTGTATTAGCCAAATCGGTGTAGGGTATTTAGTCATGGGCTTTGACTGTAATGTTTCGACTTGTCTTTTACTAGAGATTGAACTTATCATAAAGAGGGATACTTAGAGGTGATTGTTTATAGTACACAATCGTCCTTTGATCATAATTTTTCGTAAGCGACAATCAACAATCTCGCCAACAGATAGACGAACAAATGGATACGATAAAATTGCCTCACATTTTCGGTACTTGTCGGAAATAAGATATTTATTAATACAAATGTTGGCGTAAAGAATTAAGCGAAAACGTCTTGACTTGTAGAGTGAAAATGAGTATTGTAATGTGCTGGACCCATATCATCCCTGAAAAAATGTCACCCTTTTTACAGATAATCAAGGCCCTACCAGAGAAAGAGGGAAATATTTTACATTTTTCTACTTTCATTAAGCTAGTGTAGAGAAACCCAATTTCGAGCATATCTTAGTATAAATTTATGGTTCGTCACAGTTTTCACTTTTTAAGGAATAAAATTTCTTTTTTTTTTTTTTTGTAAATTTTTTTATTCATTTCGAAACAAACTCTTCTTGTATTTTGTTTAAAAAAAAAAAATTTCATTTTTTCTTTTCAATTAAATTTTTATAAATTTTCAAAATTTCTATATGAAATAAATGTATACTTAAATATTATAATTTCATTTGCTTCTCTTATGCATTTTCTTTAAATGTAAATATTTTGTGTTACATAATTAAAAGGAAATTGAGAAAAATACACAAATATATATATATATACACATACAAATTTTATATAAATTTACTAAAACCTATTTTAATTGTAGGCATAAAAACACAAAAACACACATAAAGAGGCACGCATGTGAAATAACTAATAATTATGACTTGAAATATCAAAAATTTATTCAAATAAAAATAATAATTTTTTTTATATCAACATTGGAGGGCCTTTTGTTTAGGCCGAAGATGTGTAAGTCACTTTTCAGAGATTCATTAAATGGCAGATTCAAAATAACGGCAGCTTGATATAGGCAGGGCAAGGTTTGTCGTAGAACGAAATATCAATATATGATATTCATGAATAAACGGGCGTGAGAACTACGTGTAGAGAATATCTTCCAAAAAGAAGAGAAGACAACGTTTATGATATGTTTTAATATGAAAATGATATTAAATTTAATGTTGGCAGTTTTTCTTTCAAGTGCAACTTCAGTTAATCTGCTAACATACATAAATGATGGTAACAAACTGTATAAAATTTCCAGGAATTAGTCGCAAAAATTCTTAACGCAAATGAAATCACGATTAAATGTTTTCCTATCTCGTAAAGCTGTAAGTCATCTAGTGTTTTAGATATTAAGGATTTCTACAAAATTTATTAGTCACGCCTTTTTTTATTTTATTGGTGAAAATAAATTTAACTCTGGCTTAAGAAAAATATCATAAGAAGATCTTAAAAATTCAAACAAACAGTATTTACTGACAGAAAAAAGGCCCTTCGCTCGTTCGTAAACCGTATTAAATAATATAAGATAAAATTTGAAATTAAATTATGGCAATTTTCGGAAATATGTTTACTATAATGTCAGTTAATATATATATATTTAATGGTTTTGTTTAATTATTTACAAAACTTGATGTTTATAACAGTCAAAAACGTATAAAAGAAGATATTTAGATATTTTTCAAATCGATAATTTTATCTGAAGTTTCAAAAATCGAAAACGTATTAAAAAATGACGGTGTCGAAGTTAGAAATTAAATGACTAAAGTTATTAACGAATGTAAGTTTTAGTTGCAGCTTAATTTAAAAAAAAACTGGTTTCAAATTTAATGTTAAAGGGATCTCAAAGACCTGAACTATGGTGACATGTGAGTGTTTGCACCCTTTTATTGGATCGCGATCAAATTTCTTAAATTTGAGCATCAAATTCAATTTTAAAAAATTTCTCATTTCAAACTAAGATGTTAAGTCAGCCTTAGACGAGTACTTGAATATGAATTTTGAACTTAAAAGAGAATATACTAAAAAATGTAGACATTTCTGAAATATAAAATTATTTTCTATTTTCTGTGCTGCGGACCTTTCAGTCCGACTGATATTTTTTACAGGATTAACCTCGCAACAGTTTTGACGACATAAAAGTTTGAATCTGTGTTTGCGCTAAATCTTCTTTATACTAATATTTGTTATAATGTATTTTTATTATTTTTGTTATTATTATTAATTTTTTTTTTTTAAATAAATTATATAATTTTAAATATTAAAATTTTCTCTATAATTTCTCGTTTATCTCATTTATACAAAAATACTAAAAAAACGTTTTAAATGTAACTAATTTCAATCATTTACAACATACACACAAACAGAGGTTTTAACATTTTAACAGACATTAAAATTGTTAAATTAAATACATGAGATATTATAAATTATTGTTTGTTATTTTGTTAATTATTTTAAAATAAAAAATGAAAAATTTCTAACGACTACATACGGATGAGCGTTTAATACTATGACAGAAACATTTGTGCGTATTAAATTATAAAAATAATTATACTTAATTATAATTATCGTTTATATTTTATAAAAAGTTGAGAAAATTCAACTTCAAAACGCAGTTTTACATAAAAAAAAATATCAACTAAAATACTAAAATACACTCATTTTTATATGCTTAACAATTTTGATTTACTCTCACTTTCCTTGATCCTTATTATGCTGCGAGAGATCGCTGTAAATAATCTTTCTCGTTTTCTCTCGCTCTCTCTCGCTCTCGATCTCTCTCTCTCTCTCTCTCTTTGTCTCTCTCTATCAGCATTCTGAGCTAATGTATTTATTGCTATGTGAAATTTATGGATTTCAAGACGTTCTATTGCTCTGAGCTTCCCTCTCTCGCTCGACTATCTTTCTTACTTAGCGGCGAAAAAAGTTACGACTTATACGACTTGTAACTCCGACAGTGGAAGTTTAGATTCTTGAAAGTTTTTGTTTTTGTTTTTTATCCGGTATAAATGCATAAAATACAAAATTTGCATTAGATTGCTTCCAAAATAAGCAAAGAAACGCAATTAAAACAGCAGTTTTAGCACCATAGTTAAAAATAAATTGCAATTTGTGATATAGCAACAGCTTCAGAATTAGCTGCAATAACTTTCGTTTGGTTTGCATCACACATCCAAATATAAAGCAGAATTGCCAGCTATTCGACATCCGCCACACCAGCCACCGCACAAAGCCCGATAAGACATGCGTGAATTCTAAGAAAAAAAAAAAAAAAAATTAAGATAAATTTTCGTCCGCACCTGATTCTTCTTCTGTTCTGTCAACTAACCGAACTTGAATCCTTCATTATCACATGATGACCATAGGGCTCCCAGACAGTCCCATGTCTTAAATGAAATCCCGTATGCTCTAAGCTTATTGAGAAATCTCCTTGTGGGCAATTTTTTCGTCGATTATAACAATCGCCAGCCGAAGCATATGGCTGCGGTTTTCCCCTACTATCCGCAAAAGTAAAATCGTTTTCATCTATTCTTAATGTTGTTAAATCGATCCTTATTTTACGAAAACTAGTACGTCCTGGTTCTCCAGTTGGATCAGAATATTCGAAATGTCTGGATTCTGGTGGACATTTATCCGGATGATAAGTTTTATTATCGTAATATATTGAATAGTTTTCGGTAGCGTTTACCGTTACGAATTCCTTCGGCGTTGTGATCATATCATGACAATAAATTCTCTTTGGTATTGAACGCACGTATATAGTATACTCGCGATCTTCATAGGTACGTAAAAATCGTCTTATATCGTAACATGAAGTAGGATAACAGTGACGTGGTGGTGAGCATTTTTCCCGTGATGTTTTTTCTTTGGTGGGACAAGGTATACGGCGTCTTTGTGAATCATAACATAGCATACGTCGCCGGCGATAACCTTCACAATCGCACTAATGAAAAGAACGAAGAAAACAAGAAAGAGATAGACAGAAACAGACAAAGAAAAAACGCGAGCGACATGATGCATAGAGATACATAAATAAATAGACACAGGGAAAGAGAGAGAGAGATATGAAGAAAGAAAGAGAGATAGAGAGAGAGAGAGAGAGAGATATGAAGAAAGAAAGAGAGATAGAGAGAGGAGGAGGGACATAAAAATAAAATTTGAATTAAAAATTTAGCATTTTTCTGACTGTCAGTAATTAAAACATTTTTGCATATATCGCGTAAAACATATCCTCGGATTCAAATTTGCTTTATACTAAATTAATCGTAGTCGTTATAGAAATATAGGACTTATTCTTTTTTTTTTTTCAATGACTTGATGCTTTTACTACTTTTCAGGCTTACTTTACCGGTACGATGCAGTTGGTTATACGTAAACATCTTCCCCAAAATATAATATAAAGTAGTTGCAGAAGGGTCCAGCTTCTCTAATATTTAGGTTAATCGAAAGAGAGCGGCATCCTTCCTTAGCTAAATATTGGACTTCAACGAGTGGAGACGAAGAAAAATTTTACAACAAATCTCGAGAGAAGCAAAAAAGCAAATAAAATTTGAATCTGAAAAGTTCAATATCTTTTACATGGCGAATATAATCACTTGAAATTGGCTTAAACGAGCAATTAATCAAGCGGGTCTCCGCAACTAACTTTAAATGAGCGATTAGAGTAGACCAAGTGCAATTATTTATCAATTAATTATTTCATAAATATTA
>KK351039.1:397084-463119 GCA_000671755.1 Glossina brevipalpis | reverse complement strand
GAGAGAGAGAGAGAGAGAGAGAGAGATATGAAGAAAGAAAGAGAGATAGAGAGAGGAGGAGGGACATAAAAATAAAATTTGAATCTGAAAAGTTCAATATCTTTTACATGGCGAATATAATCACTTGAAATTGGCTTAAACGAGCAATTAATCAAGCGGGTCTCCGCAACTAACTTTAAATGAGCGATTAGAGTAGACCAAGTGCAATTATTTATCAATTAATTATTTCATAAATATTAAACGCATATTTGAACTAAGACGCGAATGATCAAAAGATCGCTTAAATGTTGGTCAGATTTTGATCGCTTGTAGACTGATTTATAAACGCTCGATAGCAACGGAGGATGATTTGAATGTAATTATAAGGAAGGAAGGCTTTCTGAATCTGAATTTGAACATCTAAAGGGGATTCGTTCATTTCGCACACACATTTTTCTGCAATTCAACTGACAATATTTAAAGCATAATCATAATATTTCCGAATATTTAGTTTTGATTTTTTAGCCTGTGCTCAGGATTCGTGATTTCTACTCAAATTCAGTTTAAACAATATTTGGAAAAGGATTAACACATTCATTAAAACCATTCTCATGCTAGTTGTGGAATTAATTGTGTGGGAAAAGGGAGCACAATTTTGTAATATCACATACTATGGTATCAGTGAATTTTGAAAAACTTAAATCAAAGCAAGTAAATGAAGCCTCTGTTTTAGTTCAAGCTTTTCAGTCATGTTTGTGAAAAGGTAGAAAAAGAAGCTTTTAAAGTTTTCGGATATCGATCCCTACACCTAATACGTAACTTTGTTCACTTTTCCATATCTTTAATAATAGATAGGGGAAGGCGAAGATATATAAATATTTGTAGAAAGTTTTAGAAAAAGATTCTCTTACTTCGCTTAATGTCTTGTACTCCTTTTTAATGCAATTATTGCAAATTTTACGTTCAGATGGTTTTTTTGATTCATCACAGTTTGTTAAATTAATCGGGTTACCGAAGGCCGTTTCACAATACACCGAACGTGATTGATAGTCATCTGAACAATCGGCCGGACATGGGGTCCAATTTGTTACGGACCATTTGCAGCTAATTTTGCACACTTTATGAGTACGTTTCGGTTTTGGTACACGCAAATGACGGCAATAAGACGAATCTATAAACTCACGTCGTCGTGGTGTACCTTTAATTTCAGGTTTATAGACACGAGCACAATGCAACTCCTTGCGTCGCACGCCGTTACCGCATTGCACCGAACACTGTGTAAAAGTGTATGGGTGAGTAAATGAGCAGCGAAGTCGTAAAAGAAAAAATACAAAAAGGAAAATAAACGGGGTTGCTTTGTGTGTACTTACAGGATAAAAAAAAAACTAGTAAAAAGTCTTGAAAAGCCTTCACAAAGATCAAAAAGAAATTAAGACTTACGTTCGACCAATTTGAGACATATTTAATAGCACAACATTTACGTTTACTAAGAGGTCTTTTATCCGCAGGACAGCCATTGCCGAAAGGATTACGACACATAACAGTGCGGTTTTTCTCGCAGTTAGCATCGCATATACCCCAATCGCTAGCCCACCAATTGTAGGCGAAAGTTTGACTTAATGCAGCACGAGAAACTTTCTGAGTAGAAATTGTAGTGAAATCGAAAAAATGAAAACTTGAAAACTTGAAAACTAACCATTACTTCAGTACTTTGTTGACAGTACTCTTGATTGCAATTGCGTTTTGTGTCCCTATAGTTAACCTTTGTCTTCAGATTGCAGTACTCATCAGGTACAAAAGTTTGATTGAAATAACAAGCTACGCTACGTGTTTGAAGACCAAAACCGCATGTTTTCGAACACTGAAAAATTATTCGAAAAGTTAAAAGTAAAATTAAAAATTGCGTCAGATTAAGTCAAAAGAATATCCGTCTTACTGGCGTCCAGTCCTTGTAGCGCCAACAACCTTCACGGCACTCTTCGTGGACACTGAATTCGAATTTCGAGGTACAATATTTCAAATCCACTATATTTGATCGTCCCATCTCTGGAAAATTTTGTATGCAATGATAAGTTTTCTCACGGCTACCCAGTAAGCCACACGATGACGAACATTCCGAAATACTGGTAACGTTTAATCTTTTGGTTAAACAAACACAAAAATAAATAATAAAATAAAATACTATTTAGCTTAACACCATTAATTTATTTACGTTAGTATACACTCCGTGTTACAGACTCTGTAATCCTCATTAGGTTTAGCTGAGAGATCGCAGAATTGTGGCGCGACTTTTAAAGCCTGGGTAGTGCTAACGCAAACAGGTAAACGATACATGCTTCCGTGACACAAGGCGTCACAGTTACTCCATTGTTGCATTTCCCAGCGATAAATTTCTACTTCTGGTTCGAGATAATTCGTTTTATCCATAGTATAGGTATAAGTCATAAGCAAGGTCTCATTGTCCTTATGAGCGTTGGTGATCATAGAGATAATCTTGTAATAAAATAATAATTTTTAAATTCACATTCATTAAATTCTTAATGCACACTTCTTACCTCCACTACTAGATCTCTTTTCAATTTTCTGGTATATGTAGTATTTACACGTTCTATAGGACTTTTAGAACCGTTATATTCATAAGCTACGCCCGCATAATAGCTCACATTACGAAATGCTATTATAACATTATCGCCGTTTAACAGTGACTTGCCCTGATCATCACGCAATACTATATAATTTTCATCGCGATATCCCGGCTGTTCAACAACAATATTAGAGGCACCTGAAATAATTTATTCAAATTGTTATATGAGAACTATACTCTACGAAATGTAAGCAAGCTGGCGCTCTGTGATTAAGATTATGTGCATGAATTGAGTTAAAAGCTTTATAAGAGTGATTTGTTAGCGCCATAAAAATGGATGACGTTTAATTTATTGATGAATTGTTAGAGAAAATTTTGAAAAATTTGCAATGAAATTGAATTTTTTTTTCTAAATCAATTTAAACTGATTAGAGAAGCTTCAGGTGCACAGATTGTCGCTAAAAGTTTCGAACTTTAGTAAAGCAATTAAGATAAAGCGGCGCTTTAGAAGTCTAGATTTCACAGTAAAGCTATGTGTGTCAGAAAAACAATTTTTAAAACTATCGAACCTCGCTTAATACGGACTTCTCCGCTAAACTATTAATTTTTATTTCGAAGCAAAGATTTCTTGTCGGAGAACAAAAATTTGATTCGATTGTATTTCCTTGGATTTGTTATGCTTCAGTCGCGTTACGGATGTGAAGTGAGTTTATCAAGCATTTAGTTCACGAAGTGTAGTTCACCGCACGTAATTCATCGAGCAAACTCCATATCGTTGTCTTTACTAATTCAAAAGCAAAGCATGATAGTCAGGCAAGACTATACTACACCAATTCGCATAATGCGTTCATTTATTTTCGTTATAAAATCCCAAATATTAAACCGTATATTCATGTGAAGTCACACTTTTAATGGGAGCTATAAACGCTTGATAATATATGTTGTAAATATTTACAGGTTCCAAATATATTGAACTATCGTGCACCATACTGTCTTGCATCTTGTAAAGAGTAGAAGCGCAAGACAGCCCGTAATTGGCAACATTTTGTGTTCAACATTAGGGCAACTCATATTTGCTGGGAATTATTTAAAATTGCCATTTATTCTAGGAATATCGCCCTATTCAAAGTACGCGTTTATTGATGGAATTTTCTGTTCATACAATTATGTACCGCATTGCAATATCATTGCAACCGCTTTGACTCTAGTTGAACAACTGCGTAAGAGAACACTTAATATACGGGATAATGCGTTGCGTATCCTCTGCTACGAAATCGAACAATTAGAGAGTCTTAGCGTTCTGCACAGTCACATGAGAAGATGTGTATAGAACGAACGCCTCTCTAGATTACGAGAGGCCTATTTGACACATCAACTGTTTAAAGGTTCCATGATTTTAGGTAAGCAAAACGAAAATGAATGCATGAGAACTCGGGAAGATCAGCTCACGAAGGTTTCTAGTTACTACTGAAGGTATGAAACTATGAAATCTTGGGTATAATGGATTCAAAATATTGATATTGAAAATAAAATTTTAAGCCGTAATCGTCATTTGTCAGCATAGGCTGAAGGCGGAAGCTGAAGACATAAAATTTCATGCTAATCACTAGACGGGCATCAGTGCATGTGTTACAATTATTTCATTGGCTCACTATTCCTTATACAATGAAAATGAATACATATATTGACACTAATCACTAAATCACTGCATGTCGTGGTGTAGTGTTAAAAAGAAACGGTACGAAATGAATGCGAAAAATTTTCATATAAAAATGATAAACATTAGCAAAGACAACACTGCTGTGATAAGAATTTGTGAGTAGAATATTAAAATGTGATAATGACAGCATAGACAACAACAACGAAACTAATTATATTAGACGATTATGTAAATTATGAACGACGAAATATTTCTTTAAAATATTTTAAATAAAAGAATCGATTTGATGATGTAATTAAACGAAATGTTTATAAAAAATGCTAGAAGCGTTCCCTCAACCATAACTACTCAAGCATATGTAATTGTGGAAAAAACACACATAATATGCAAATGAAATCAATTCATATAAACGGATTATCTATATGGGTGAAGTCGTTTCAGTCCTCTTAAGTAAAAGCGGAATAGATGTATGACAACTTACCTTTTGGTATTGTAATGACATGATAGTAGTAAGTTTTATATTTTGGTTGTACGCGATACAGATCGGATACGTAGAAATTGCCAGTGTGTTCTTCACATGTATCATTACGTCCTTCACAAATACCGCATCTATCTAAATTTCAAAAATATAAAAAAAAAAGAGGTGTCACACAAAGAACAACTTGTCAACAATTTATTAACGTCTGTCTAAGCAAGTCAGGCAATTCAAATTAATTTTTATATCTTTTCTAATGGCATGTGTGTACAGGAATGTATATAAATAAAGAAAATTATAAAATGCTAAGGGAACTAAAAAACAACCAAAATATATTTATTTGTTGGGCATTAGCTTGTCTATCGCTAGATTATTATCAGTAGCAATGTGTTGCCCGACTGTGTTGAGTATCGTAGCCATATGTGCAGAGTAGATCTCGATGATGATTCATATCCGCCTTGACATACGCATACAAACGAATTTAGTTATGTTTATATTGTGTGCTTTCATACCTACCCAGTTTCGCCAATGAATTCAGTTCGTTATCGCAGCCGGCCGGCCGGCAAATGCCGTTAACGCATTTATCAAAACTATCGAAAGAGCAGGTGGTGCCGTCTATAACTTTTTCCGATAAACGAAAATAGCCCGTATTACCCTCGGCACGGCAATATAAGTTACATTTCTCTTTGGGCAACACTGTAAGCAACATAAACACGACATATATTATTTGCTTAATGCAAATGTAAGATCTGACCCACTTACAACCGTATTTTGGTATCCATTTGGTATGAACACCTATCGCTTTTATACCGAAATCTCGTCCATTCATTTGATAGCATTGTTGTTCGCGAGCGTCCATTGAACCGGATGGACAATTTTGTGTATTACAAGAGCGATATTTCTTTCTAGCGCCTGTACAGTATTTGCCACCGTTTTTGGGCAAAGGGTTATTACACTCGCGTTGACTTTCTTGCACTCCGCCGCCACAGGTCAAGCTGCATGGAGTGAACGGAGTCCAAGGACCCCAACCACCGTTTATCACCTGCCTTGTATTGCCTTCTCGTGGCACGCATTCTCCTTTCTGGCACCAATAATGCATACCATTGCAAGGAGTTCCATCCGCCCATGGCAAATTACTTGAACGACAATCAGAATTATTATCGTGTGTTTTACACCACAATCGCTTGCAATCGGTTTCGATGTGACAGTATCGCGATTGATTGCCATGTATTAGCTTACACTGATGGTCCAATGAATAAATCTCACCCGGTAAACGGGTATTATAATTAGGTATGAATTTTGTCGGTGTATCTTCCAAACAAGTTTTGTCTTCCTTTCTTTGGTACATACAAATAAAAAGTTAATTTTTTACAATAATATATCTTTTTAATATGACCTACTCTAAGAACTCAGACACATAGTAACGCGAACAATCAGACCAAGACCATGGATGTATATCGTCGCCCATAACGCTAGACATAATGTGTAGTTTACGACTTGTTCCCGGTTTTGAATTGAATTTTTTACAACGATCATCATCATCATGAGGCATATTTAAGCTAAAACAAAGAATTTAATCCTTCATATGATAGTAATACAAATTGGTTGGACCTTACATGTGACCCAATTCATGGGCTATAGTAAAGGCAGCTGGTAGGCCATTATCTTGTACTATCGAACAAGAAGAGCGTCGGCAAA
The DNA here is from genome assembly GCA_000671755.1 of Glossina brevipalpis. Classification (NCBI taxonomy): domain Eukaryota; kingdom Metazoa; phylum Arthropoda; class Insecta; order Diptera; family Glossinidae; genus Glossina; species Glossina brevipalpis. The sequence goes on along the minus strand of KK351039.1, from coordinate 456,723 downwards.
CCGTTCCCAATTCGGCTAACCCCAAAGTATCGCATTTAGTTTCCCTTTCTTTGCGGCATATTTGATCCCTAAATAAATGAGAAGCGAAGAAGTTCGCGTTACGTTTAATACATAGTAGTAAGTTGGAAAAGTAACAAAACTTTTTTATTTACAGAAACGTCACGTATGGAAAAGTTATATCATTTAAAATCTGTGGTTCCCTTCTAGGAAAGGAGACCACCATCATGAGAACATCGATGAAAGATTAATCAAGCTGTGGCGCCTAAATTTGCGGTACCTTTTGTTATCGTCTCATAAGCATGAAAGAGGGAAATATTCACTCATTCAGGTGGCGTAAATGATCCCAGGACAATTTTAAGGGTATGGAATTTTAGGTCGTTGAACTACTCATAATTACCAACAGAATTGAAGCTCGTAAGGAGTTGGAGTGTCTCAGTTCCGAGAACAAACGTCAATAATTCTGCTGTCTAAAGAGTTAGTAGTAGTAGGGTCTTCTGTAGGAAAACTGATGGTTTAACCATGCAAACTCGAGAATAAAAAGTTTTTCTTCTGTTTGTTAAATTTTTACTAGTTTTTTTTTACTAATTTTTACTGTACCTCGTTATAAGCATAGCGGTATCATAATGAAAACCATGTTTGGCTACGTGTGAGCAGAAATCTTTTAATGATTGTGAGGCTGTTGTAGCAGCACCACGCCTGCGTGGTCTTTTATAGTCGTGCAAGATCAATATGTTGGCCACCGATATATATATCGAATTACCGATACTGGCATCGGCGAATATATTCGATACTATCGAAATTAAGGTCAATATATATGAATTCAAGTCGTACTTATGAAATTCTTTCATAGTACGATCGACAGCTACCAATAATTCAATGGTGAATAAGTGATGATCCTCATAGTCACGTTTTTTGCGTTTTAATTTTGGTAAGAAATTTTGCTCGAGTTCATCCAAATCGAAATCATTATTATCAAGCATGGAGACAGCATGTCTGGCATTGCGTCGTGAATGTCTCCACACTTTATGTACAATCTCAGATGACGTTGAAGACGTTGAAGCGGTTGCAGAGCCGCCGGTAACGGCAGCAGAAATGTTCAGCGAAGAAGACTCATGCGTTTGATTGAGTGGTTGTATTAACAATGAACCGAAACTTGTTTTAATATAACCAGTCTGTGTACGTGTGAAAATAAACAAAAATAAACAAAAATCAAAAATTATTAAACAGATATGCACACATAAGCGTGCATATATAAATATCTTTTATTAAAGAAACATTCATAATAAAAACAAAGAAACAATTTTTTTTTAATTAAATAAAGAATATACAGAAATTGTTGTTGTTTAAAGCTTTTATTTATAATTTAAATTACTTGAGATCTTATCATGAGTTGTATTACAAAAGAAAAGATGAGAGGAGTATGCCTTGGATAATACCTACCATACCGTGGCATAGTGACACGGCCACTGCTGATTGTTCGTCCCCTTCCACGTAGCCTTTATAATAACAACCCAAGTAATGACCTTCTTCTTGTTCCTCCTCCTCCGTACGATTATTTAAAATATTGATGATCTTCAATATTGAAAAAAAAAAGAAGAAAAATAGAAAAACAAAGCAAAAACTCTGGAAGTTAATCTACATATCAAGATACGAGGGCTGTTATAAAAGGCTTTAATTGAACTTACCCTAAATGTTTTTGGTGGTATGAATGATGTATCCTGATGCAAAATTAAGTGCAAACGATGACCGAATGTATTTAAAATATATTCTGGGTGCGGATCCCAAATTTGACTAGATTTACTACGAAATGTACCCGTTGCACTAAATGCAGAAAAATAATCTGAGAAAAAATATTAAAAGAGTAATACAAGGTCATATCGGAAGGAAAGAAATTACACTTAAAGTTTTGCTGTGCTTACGAGTAAAAAAAATGTGACAAAATTTATGTATGATTTCTGAATATTCATGCATAAATCTCTTGGTAGTTTATCAGAATAGATGGCAGAGGTCAGAATAGAAAGTTAAAATTGTTTTTCTTAATACAACTTTCACAATTGAGAATGACAGTAATCTAAGCGTTATGAAATATATTCACAATAGCGTACAAAAACTTCAATCCTACTTCAAAACAAACCCGTCAATTGATATATTTTTGTTAATAACCTAAACAATCGACGTAAAATTTGCTTTAAAATTTTGAACACTTAAAGAGAAAATGGCTCGACTCGGTTTTACTGATACCCGCATAAGTGGCGGGCATTTAAAATTCACTTCAAAAAAATTTTTTCACTGTGGTCGTGTTCTTTGATCGATTAAGTCTATTTGCAATGTTGAGCATCGTCCAAGAACTTCTATTAATTGTGGGAAATTTGAAGCCGTAATCTTCATTTTAATGACCTGGAGAATGTTTACTGTAGACGGACATACGGACAGACTGCCTAAATCGGTTCACAATTCCATGTGAATCAACAATATGTTATATATAATTTACTTAGTTCTTAGCTTAGTGCAGACGTTTCGACAATAATGGTTATAAAAATAAAAAATATAAAAATATGTTAATAATATATAATAATAATAACAAATACAAATATGTAAAATCTGTAAAATAATATATATATATATATATATATATATGAAAAACAATTTAAATAAAAATGAACTCCATTATAAGTTTGAATAAGTTTCTGCTGAGTACTAAGCTAAATTGAAGCCTATGGATATTGTGTTGCCGATGACAACGATTTACTTAGCTTCCATCATGATGATGATTGCAGTATTTGTTTTTTGGATATCTTAAGGGTTCCGTTATTCATCGTAAGTCCCCATTCATTTCATATTTCTTTGAAATGAACAGGAAAAGTCACTTTTGGTATAGAGCTCGAACCCTTCAAAATTCCAAAAAACTACGTTATGTTATGTACGTTACTGTTAGTGGAGCCTTTAAGATAATACTTTTAAATAGGAAAAGTTTAAGTTTGCTTTAGATCTCTATAGCATTACTTGGGCCCTCTTTTAGAAAATAGAGCCGACTTATTCAAAGTTCCAATAATAAAATATCTATGAGATGAATTAAATAAAATAAAGTTTCCTTTACCTTTGTTGTTGTTATTATTTAAATTACGTTTTGATTCATATAATAAATCATCAGCGTTTAAACTAAAATTATCGACTTTTATTGGTGTTACATAATCAATCGTCAATTCCTCCGGTATACTATTATTGATATCTTCAATATCGTTTTTCATATCATCTGTTTGATCATTCAAAAAAGAGATTAAGATCTAAACAGTTTATACGCATCACATTTGTTACCTTCTTCCGTACTCCAATCTTCATCTCCAATCTCAATTGTCTGATTTGCATCTGATCTTTGCAAGTCATTCAAATCATTTAAATCATCAAATCGAGGTGTCGTTACTGAAGTTGTTATTATTGTCGCTATTGTTGTCCGACTTTTATAGCTGCCATCGTTATCGCTCTTATTATTATTATAATAATTTATCTGATCTATTGTTGCCGCTATCGTTGTTGTTGTTGTTTTTGTTGTTGTTGTTGTCGTAGTTAACAGATCTGTTGTTTGTTTTGTTAGGGCAGGTTGTTGCATTTCCGCATTCTCATTAACGGGTAAACATAGAAATATTATCAAACCTAATAGAACGAGTATACAGGTGGTGAGTATTAGGAATGCATTCTGTCTCCAATGCGTCGACATGCTGTTGCATTTAGTTTTATAAAACCACCATTCACAAGTTTTCTTAAGAACAAGCTGCCAAAAAATAAATGATAAAAATTTTCAAAAAAAAAAATGTTTTTAATTAAATTAATCACATTTCAAAGAAGGGGAGACAAAACAAATTCTTTAATTAAAATAATTGAACTTAAAAAGCTTTAAGAGAGAAAGAGACAAACAGAATCGAAGAATGAATCTACGTAGCTTCTATGAGCATATCTAAGGTAAATATAAAAATTAATTTTAAATTTAATTTAATTTTCAATTAATTGACAATAAAGAGCATTAAATATTTTTGTTGTATTCTATGCGGTGCAATTTTGTAAAAGCATTCGAAACTTTTTCTAAATTGATTGATTAATTTCAGTTCGGCTGCTTTTATGAATGAATTTTACGCGTATTTTCATATCTGAAACGTTTTATTAAATTTTTAATTTTTTTTTAAAATAATTTCTCCAGACTTCTTTTTTTTGTTTCCTTTATATTAATATAGAGAAATTGGTTGCAAACTAACGCGATTATTGTATAATATTTTGAACAATTTTGTAATGCTTTTTTATCGGAGCGTATTGACTGTTCGATACGCATATACCGTGAATTGCAAATCCAATTTCTCGCAGTAGCGAATATAATTTTTTCTTTTGCATTTTAATGGGAAGTTCGAATTTTTCATATCTTCTGTCTTGTAAAATTCTTCCATTTCTCTATTTCAGATAAAATTCTTCACCAACTTTTGATTTTTGAATATTGATTTTGTACCATTTTGCTAACTTAGTAAAAACAGATTAATGAGAAGTCTTCGAAACCCGCTACTTTATAATACTTCCTATGAAAGATAAGCCAATAAGGCGACGACGACTAATTGTCAATATTTTGTAAAGAAACTTTGATTTAGAAGAGTAATTCGACGTACAAACATATAGTGTAAAATTCGGGCAACGGTGATCAATTTTTCGAAATCCGCCACCTTTTAATTGTTCCTGTTGACGCTAACCCATTATATGGCAACAAGCTGTTCTTTTCAATATTTTGGAATAAAAATTGATTTAGAAGAGCGAGATTTGATGCATTAAACATATTTTCTTAACTATGGGCTATATTGATAAGTTTTCGGGGTCTCTCGGCCTTATAATATTTGTTATGAAAAGCAAGCATTTATAGGACACCTAGGTTTTCAATGTGAAAAAATTATTAATAATTTTTCAAAAAATTTCTTTTCAGAATGAAACAAAATGTGTGTCTATGTACGCGTCTGAGAGCAATTTCAAAATTTTGATTTCGTATTGAAAATTCAAAATTTTCAAGTCTTAAGCATAAAAAGTTTAAAACTTATTTCAGACATAGATCCGAAATTTACGGGTACGGTTGTTTACCAGGGACACACCTGAAATGTTAAAAAGATATTCCAACTCCCAAACAGATGTTCACGGGTGTTCACTGATTGATCTCAGTTATTTCATGTTATTAAATTTTATTTTTTATTTTTTACTTTTTATATTTTTTCTTTGTTTATTTACAGTTTTATAGATTTAAATAAACAATTAAAATAGCTGTAGCATGTGCACATAAATACATAGATTTTTATCACACTACTTAAGAGTATAGATAAATAAATAAAATAAAAAATAACAACAAAAAATTGTTAACGCTCTCCTAATGGTGTGTAAATATCTATGCAGGTATTTGAGCATAGGAAGCATATCATGCCCAGATGTTTATATATTTATGTACATACAAGCAGTGATTGTTAACAATACTGTTTAACGTTTCACACGTTTATTAAGTAAACAATTAATGTATGAGTTGTTCTTGTTTGAATTTATGTACGAACTTGTTTGCATACATTTTTATCACCAATAATCAGATAAAAAACACTAAACATATTTTCCAGTTTTTTAGGAGCATGTTTTTCTAAAAAATAGATCATAGAATTATTGGGATATTTTATGCGCTTGAAAGAAAATCTTGAATACTTAAAGGTAGACTTTCGTTAACTACTAAGTCATTTAAAAAGTTCCTTAAAATGTATAATAATTAGAAAAATAATGAATCAAAATATTTTCAATATTCAATTTAATCTCTTTTAAGTTGAACACACAAGTCAATGCAGTTAAAACATCTGCGAAATCGTTTTCCTAAAGTATTTAATCAAGAAGCATTTCAATTTTTATGGCTCCTTTCACAATAGGATAAGAATGGTAGGACAAGGAAAGTTGTATTACGATTATGAAATAGCATCCTCCCAGGTGTCAAAGGAAGTATATTGGTAGCCCTTTAGGCTGACTGAAAAGCAGTTTGATATATAATCACTTTTTATTTCACGAGACGCGTAACCTGTAATATATTAAATATTATTTGCGTTATATACGCCCGAATGAAATATTTTTCTCATTAATCCGCTATTTCTTTTATCGTTAAAATAGTTTTTCATTTGTTTCTCATTTACCCGTTTTTTTTTTATATTTTAGTTTTTGTCATAACCTGTGGTGCAGCGTATATTAAGTTTGTGCGGATGTATATAGCACCCAGAAGGGCTTACGTGAGACCCACCTTTCTGTTACACGTCAAATTAATTTGAATTGATTCAGAATTATTTCCTAAATTGATTTATGATCATTTCCACTATAGACTTTGATTGTCTATCCGTCTCTCTAACTATCTGATGTTTGTCCATTAAATTTGTGCTTCATGTCCAGTTCCCAATTTTTACAATGTTTTGAGAAAATTTTGTCCCAAAACCGAACACTATTTAAAATGGATCCGATCGGACTATTTTTACGTCCATTCCCGATATGAAGCCCCACCTTTAGCTTTAGATGAGAACAATTTTTCGACGAAAATGAATAGAAACCAGTATTTTGGTAAATAAAATGAATGTAAAAAATTCAGGTCGCATGGAACTGGTTTTTTTGGAACCATCTGCCATATAATCTTTCTTTATTTTTCAGAGTTTAATTTTTTTAATATTTTATAATGTAAATGAGTCCCTAAATGTAATTTGACATAAACATTAATTGGACCAAATTTGAATCACGTAGGTCTATTTTTTGTACCTCATCTGCTATAAGGGATCTCATGAAAAATTATTTTTTGTATTATCATGGCACATATAGAAGAAGAATAAAGAGATCTCTGCCTGAAAAATTGATTTTGCTAAATTTGGACCAAGTCAGTCCATACTTTAGTCTCCTATGATTATAAGGTTTCGTACGAAAGTAAATTGGAAAAAATTGTTTTAGGTAAATTGGTGTAGGGTATGTAATGATCGACTTTGTATGTCTATAACGTATTGATTTGTTTTTCTTTATTTTCGCTTCTTGCTAACGAATAAAGTGTGAATTTGAAATGTCATAATTTTAAATCGAACCTAGGTCTAAATAGTTATACTTTACTATGTTTCGAATGAGTAGATGAATGAACGTAGAACGAATGAAACGTTATATTTAATTTAATTTTCATCCTTAAGTAGTTTAAATAAACAAAGACTTGCAATCGAGTTGACTTATTGCGATAACGGATTTATTTACCGATAATAAATGGGCCAACGAAACTTACAACATTCACCCATCAAAAGTAGGAAATTCTTAACAAGACTAGAAAAAAGATTTAAGCAGAAATCCAAACACTTGGAAGTGCATTTGAAGTAAAAGTTGAAAATTATTTAAAACATATCGATCGCCTGATGTGTATGAACTGTCGGCCATTCAGTTGTTGATATTTAACATTTATTCACAGTTGGATAATTTTATGTAATTTATTTAAAATTCTTAATGTGTATAATATATGCTAAGAAGTGTTAAAAATGTAAATTTATGTTAAACATAATGATTTCAAAAATGTTTTTCATTATGTTTTGATTTCAATGTTATTTTTTGAAAGAATTTGTTTTAATTAGAAATCGAAATCTTAATATTCTTGAATTTTTTACTTTATTTGTGTCATGGCAAACATATTTTGAACATCCCCCATCAACGTAAACGAGGAATGTATAACACTTTTGTGTTTTCACCTTAATTTTATGTTAATAAAATAACCTATAAAATTAAAAAAAAAGTAATGTTAACAATAGAGAAACCTTCAGACGAGTCTTTTAAAAAATATGTATTTTTGTATATACATTTGATTACAAAAATGTTTGCTCACGGCCGCCCATTTGTGTTTCTATACCGGCCATCATCGAAAAACAGATTTATATTCAGTTTGTCAATGTGTAACCAAGATCAAGAAGGAAGTCTCAGAGATTCTAGGCAGATTCATCCATCCGTCTGCCTGCTTATTGGCGTAATGCCTACGGTAAACACTGTCTCGGTTGCAAAAATGAAAACATTAGGCCTTAATTTGACAAAAACATTAAAAGTTCTTGCCTTCAGGGTTTTCGTTCAAAGGATACGCGTACAGTGCAATATAAACAACATCATCCCGTTCTGTGTTTTTTGCTCGTTACCCCTAAAGTCCAAGATATATTTCTACATGTATTCCATATAAATGAGCAAAGTCGATCACGTCTACCTATTATTGTGAAGTATCGAAATTGGGTTTTTTTTCGAGTTTAATATTTTAAGATGAAGTTGGTGCATATAAAAGTTTCATTCGCAACCAAAAATAATTTTCTGAATTTTTTTTTTCTTCTTATTGTGTTTGTTTCACCCATAACTTGACCTAAACGAAACGCATGAGAAATTTGAGGCAAACTTACCGGGATCACTTTAAACACCCACAAGGTAAATATTATAGTCTGCAAATTGTAATGCAAATCGAAAGTATGAAAAAAGTACTTGAACTGATTGCCTTTTATGTATTTTCGAGATTAGCATTAACAAGACCATAAGTCTCTCCTGTTTTTATTTATTTATATGAATTTGTTTATTTAACTCACTTCTAATTAGTGTTTGATTATTTGCGATTAATATGTCATAAACGACATTTTTCTTTTAACTTAATGTAAGCAACTGCACTCGGATCTAAAGTGATAATCGAACTGGTTTTACTGACGATTATTTTCATATTTAAGAAAAATTTAAAACTTAAAAAAAAATCTTTTTTTTAACATTAATAAATATTTGTTGAAGTATTTAGTCGGTCGATACAATTAATAAATTTAGCATTAAAAGATGTTAAGATACGAAGCAAAAGTAAAATAAATAAAATAATAATTATATTGATTTTTTAGAAAAATTTTAAAAATTCATAAAGTGTATGTGCGTACGCCTGACAAGGAGAATAAGTAGCAAGTCTAGTTATAAATATGTTTCATTTCTGTTAAGCTTTTCGTTCACCAGTAAGTCAGTCTATCTATCTGTTTAATTATTCGTTCATTTACTCACCGTTTGCTGATGTATGTGATGGTCCGTTTGTCCCATTTGTTATACTAAAGGTTTGCCTAATTGATTGATTTACTCTTCTCACTATTGGTTTATCCAAGTTATTGGTCCTTAATTTACTCTCCCGTTTAACTACTAATCTATCTGCTCATCTTTCATATCTAATCAATTGGTAATATTCTCTATAAACCTATCAGTAGCATCCCTTTGTCCATCCACCCATACCATAGCCTACTCATCTAAGGTTCTATCTGCCAATTCATCTAATTAGCTTGTTATTCTTTCTTGTGATACTATAGTAGCGTTTTCAATTTATTGCTTCCATACTGAATTATACGTTTGGCTGATTACAAATCTCTGCTGATTTTTAATAACATATCATAGATATTAATTGATATTCCTTGGAAGGCACTACCAATCTTTCTGAGGATACATAATTCTTTCTTTGTAACCATTACCAATAAGTTAATAGTTTTTCTTAGACTACGAGGTAGAAATTAAATATTTTAACGAAGTGTTTGTTGAATCAGATAAGTATCTTTGCTACCCGAAGGTATCTCTTACACCTCTCGAAATTATACTCAAAATTATTATTAGGAAAATTCGTAAAAATTGAAATATTTGCTAAATATATAAAAATTCATAATCTTACTGCGAGATATTATTTCTTTAGCTACCGTTCTTTATCTCTCTTTTCAATTTAAAATAATTATTATTTATTGCTTTCATATTATCCTCTCATATGTTATTTAATTTCATAATTTATGTACAAATTCATTAATTTATGCTAAAAATATTCACTTTATAACTTAAAGTGAACGAAACGTATATGAAAATCTATAGCACTCACACACACAAAATCATGGAATTTTATAGCTTTAGCGTAACTTGTGATTAATGCACTGTAACTGTCCGTGATTGATATTAATGACCATCACTTGTAAGTGTCCAATTACTCGGTTGCACCCGTTTAGTTGCATTGTCACTCGCCATTAGTTATAATAAAAAAAAAAAAAAAAAAAATGCAAAAATTATATAAAAGTGTCTGCTGCCTTAATTAACTTTGAAAATAAAAAATGATATTGCGATCCTTATTTATTTATTTATTTCTTTTTGTCCTTTTTTTAATTTACTTCTCAGAGTTTATTGGCTTATCTTAATCAAAACAACTAAATCATTGTAGATGCATACAATTTGCTAATGGTAGCATGAATTTATTATAACATAATATTAATTATAAATCCGTTTAACACAAAAGCTTCTTAAGGGTCTTCTATAAATTTTTGATAAAAGCCCAACAAAAAGAAAATCTCAACTCGGCAATTGAAAAATTGATTGAGATATTAATTTAAAAAATTTTAAGACATTAATTCTGTTAAAATATTTTAATCAATTACGCATTAAACTTTCGACGTTTTAGCTTTAAGACACACCCAACTTCAAGAATTGTTTACGATGCGCTGAGGATTTACTGAGGGTAATCGAAAGCTTTGCATTTATTAGAGTTTTTTTCTATAAACAAGATATTCAGATAAAATCTACTCAAGTAGAATTTAAAAAAGAGCTTATCAAGGTGAGATGAAAATATAAGTCATCTTAGTAGAAAATATGCAAATAAAACTTATCCAAAAAAAGGCAGCCAGGTAGAAGATAGAAAATAGGTAGTTATTCAGGTAGCAAGTAACTAATAATGTTTGTAGCTATTAAGTATCCTAACAAAATACATCCAGATACAAGACATTTAGTAAGCAACCAAATAAAATGAATTCAAGTACCGAATATGCAATTAAAAGATATCCATGTAAAAGTTATTCAATTAGAAGGTGTTCAGGTAGAACGAATACAATTCCATACTAAAGCGCATTATATCTCAGAAACAAAGTGATAGATAGTAGACACAAAGGTAAAAGATATCCAAGCGGAAGATATCCAAGTTGAAAACAAAAGTAAAAGAAAAGTAGCCGTTTACTGAAGATGAACATATCTAGATGGGATATGTATAGTTTGGATTTATCCATATGTAAGTCATCTTGATAGAACTCATATAAGTAGAAAATAGCCAAGAGGAAAATAAAGAAATACTTCTAAAAGATAAGCAAAAGAAGAATAACCAGAAGATAACCAAAAAGGTAGTATCCAGGCAATAAATATCCAGATCGAGAATATTCAGGTAGAAGCTATGCAAACAGCAGAACAAATATTGTAGCAATCAATTGGCAAAGAGAATGGCATCCAGGTAAAATATATTAGGGCTGAAGATAAACATATATAGGAAATATGAAGATAAGATGATGGAGAGATGAGATCTATGAGAAGTGCAAATAAAAACACAATTTAACAAAATATTCAAAAGTCTACTGAAAATAAATATCTTCGATAAAAATGTAGAGTATTAAAGCTTTCTTGACACTTTCTTATGGTATATCATAAAAATTAATGAAATTACTAATAAACTCTTTTATTTCGAAATTTGTTAGTTTTTTCTAATTAAAATTAAATGATTCATATATTTAATGACATAAAAAAATTTTCGTTTCCTTTCATTTTCATTCGAGCGTACGTAAAAAGAAAAAAAAATTAATTATCGCCAACTAGAAGCGAAGCACCCAAATATATCTTTTAATCGAATAATTTGCCAAGTAATTTCAAAGATATGCTAGAATTCAATTAAAAAATAGTTTACTGTATACATAGTAAATGAGTAAACATCTGTTCTTCACGTTATATGACCGAAGTAACAATTTTTATATTTTCAAATTGTATATGAAAAATTTTAATAAAATTTAATTTACACTAAAGTTTTCACACACATTTAAGTATGCGTTCATTCTTAAACACACTTGCGTACACATGTAAACATATGTATAACAGGAAGAAAAAGAAATAACGTTGGCACGTCATGTGCCGTAGTTCATGCATTACATGTGGAAGAAACTTTTTCATAATAAAATGAAATAATTTATAATAAAAATCAATTAACAAAAATCTATAGGTTTTTTTTTCATTCTCTCAACTAATCTGACAATCACACATATATATTATAGGGTAATAAACATGAATATAACTAACGTAAGATTGTTAGACTCACACACATAGTCTAGCTAAGAGATGCCAACAATCTTGTAGAGTACTATGGTATAGTGACAGAGTAAGGAAAAAGTGATTAACTTTGTTGCTTATGCCAATAGGAGTTTCCTCTTGAAAATTGTACATAAAAGTGGCTAGACATTGATGTGCTGTCCTTCTTTGGGGTTTTGATCTGAGAGATCCGGAAAATTTGCAATTACTAGTCAAGCGATTGCATGGTATATGGTTTCGAGCAGAAGTATTAGATCTGCATTCGGGTTTAGTTCATTTAATCTTTTATAAATTTATATTCATTCATTCATTTATGTAGTTGTTAACCTTAATGGTAGGATAGAAACAATTGAAGCAGCAAATATGCTTTAACCTTAAATACTTAATAAATCATTCTGCAACTAATTAAATCAAATCGTTTCGATAATTATTTGCATAAATAGTTAATGAAAGAGACACCTGTACTCGAATATAACCCAACCCCTTTTATTTGCAAAAGTAATATAAAAATGATTCTGACATCAAATATTTTTACGCACCTTTAATTACTTCTGCAAATAACACTTACGTCAAGCATGGAATAGCAAAAAAAAAAAAAAAAAAAAAAAATTGAAAAATTTTATTTTTTCTAATCTAAGATTTATATGAAATATTTAACAAAACGTTACAACTTTTTAAAGATACTAATCTGTAATAAGTCCCAACAGCAACAACGAAAGCAATAATAATAATAACATCAACCGTATAAGTATGCGTGTGAAATTTTTTTTTTTTTTTTTATAGATTTTTCTACAATTTACACCACAGCTGCACACAATTCAATACAGACAGTTTGTCGACTTTGCTTGGCTGCCTGCTGAACTCCCCTAACTTACGGCAATAGACAAATATTATGAAAATTGTTACAACACACATGACTTTATTGAGCGAAAAAGCGTACATTTTCAAAAATATTTACACTTAACGTATATGCGAGTATATGCGAGTATGCAAACAAGTAAATGCGTGTAAAAAAAGAAAAAAAAACTAAACATACAAACGCTTAAATTAATATTTTCTTAAGAAAACCAAAAGAAAAAAAAAATAGTAAAACATTAAAATATAAAATATTTCACATCACGTAGGTCAGAACCTCATTGCGTTCAGATGCTAACATAAGTTAATGGAAACAACAACAACTTTACTTGAAATATATCGAATTTCCACATACATGACATGACAGCCAACAAATTAACTAACGTCACTTTGAAAATTAAAAAAAAAAAAAACAAGAAATAAATAAATAAAATGCAACACGAAGGCAGACTACAAATCTTGCAATGAGATCTACTTGCGAAACTGCGTTGACAAAGTAAATAAGTAAGAAAATTATTATCGTTATATAGGGAAGTGAATGCGGTATTGAGTGTAAAAATCATTTCGATCCATTTTCCAATAGATGCCTTTAGTGGCATGTGGTGATGGCAATAAAGATGCTTCAGGTATTTATCCTAACAAGCCAATGGAAACATTAGCCGGTTTGTGTCCGCATTATAAAAGTTATTCTCTATTGAAAATGTCAGCTTATGGATCAAATTCTTCTCCCTTTGCGGGGAATTTTTTTTTACTTTTTCTTGAAAAATCATTGCGTCACGAAACAAAAAAAAATTATGATACTGACTACGCCACTCCTTAACATGGACGATAAATCTGAATATCGATAGCGGCCCTATTTGTGAGAGAAGGGAGATGGTGATAATAGTTAGTGGTGGTAGTGATGTATTATGATTTGTTTTAACAGAATGGAACGCTACTATGAAGTTGTACCCAGTGCAATATATCTAAAGTTATGATATCGTGAGTTTTTAGCACGATGCAATTCGATCTCATGTAGAAAAATTCGCCCAAAACATTTCAGCAGTACTAACCTGGAATTAACACCGATTACAATTGATTACTTATTGTCTAGTCGAGTGAGTCTTCAATTTTGTGTAAAGTGACACGAAATATGCATCTTTTCTTGCACAATCCTCACAGCCTCATTTGTTTTTTCTTTACAGAATTCGTATTTTATGTAAAAATGAAAGAAAGTAGTAACCAGCCGTGGACTATACTTTGCTTAAACTATTCATTCTGAAATAAATGCATTTTTAAGTACAATAAAAACGGACCGAACTAAGATGTACTCCTTGTCGTGTAAACGAGAATTCAAATGTACGGCTTTTGTCGAATTTACGAATACATGTCCAGTTGTTAATTTTTAACGAACTCTTCAAGAATATTACCATGGAATAGTAGTACCTTTTTAAATGAAGCAATGATCTATTCTTATCGTGTGTGCCTATAAGGAGTTATTTCGCTTAAATGCCTAATTTTGTGTAAATGCATTCTTTCTCGTAAGGGAGCTTTTCGTTGTTCGCGTTCGCTTCTCGCATTTACGTATTTTTTGCCGTAGGTGTAATTATTTTTTTAAATATTAAGCTCATAAGTAATATTAAACTCATCCTTTCAAACAATGTTTGTCTGGGCTTGTGTGCAAACCTTTCGAATAAATTTATCCTTTCGTTTATTTGCGTTTTTTGTATAATATTATTTTTTCGCGTTAATTGTTTTTTTTTTTTATTAGCGAATTTTCTTTTTGTGAGATCGCGTGTTTTTTTCTGCATCGCTTCAATTTTTTGGGATTTGTTTAAGAACAAATTTTCGTACAAGTGACATAAATACATTCAATCGCATAAGTGCATATTTTCATCATCCAATATCATCTTTTCTCATAAATGAACGTCATCATATAAGTGGTTTTTTCGTCTAAAAATATCTTTTCGCATTTGTATATTCTTTTACAAAAACAATCTATTCCATCCCATAAGTAAAAGTCTCTCTCATAAAGATATTTTTTACTTGCAAACATTTCATATCCTTCGCTTCGTATTTTTTCATTTCTTAATTTATAGATTTTGCGAGATGTTTTAATATTAACGATAAAGTTCAAATGATTTTTAAATGCAAAAATGTCTCTAAATTTTGCCGATTATTTTCTCTTATTTATTTAGTTAATTTTGTATTTTGCATACAAGCGATATGTGTGGTCTCCCATGACGCATCATAAGATAAGGCACAAAACTATGATAAAATGATTTATTTGAAATATAGTTACGATTTCGTAGGAGCTCCATTTAATTTATGCATTTTAACCATTTATGGCTACCGCCTTTTGCTATTTGGAAACACTTAGCTACGGCTCTTAAATTTTATGTACCTTCCAACATCAACTTTTTTTGTCTCCTCTTGACTAACCATATGGTAAACAAAATTTACATAATTTTTAAATATCATTTAGTCATTCATTAACCAAAATATGTTTGCACATATAAAAATAAAAAAACGAAAATTAAAAAAGCATCACATAAACAAAAATAAAAAAGAATCAAATAAATTTTACTTTTTTTCATATCAACATAAAACAAATAAAAAAACTTTTATTCGGCTGAGACCGAATCTTGGAGATCTAATAATTATTCATTCATAAAGAATAATTTTCAATTTTTTTATTTTTTTATTTTATTAGTAACAAACGGAAAACGTCAAAAAATGAAAAAAAAAAAAATTAAAATTTGGTCCTTTCAAATTTTGTGAGGGCGTGAGCGATTTTTGTCCATTTTTTTTAAGCGAATAGTATGGCGCTCTGGTTACACTTTACTATACATGTGCCCTTTGATCGATTTGGCCTATTTGCCATACCAACCCACATGTGAGAAGTTCTAATGTGTCTGCTAAATTTAATATCGATACATTTATTTTTGCGACCCGGGAAATATGCAAAGCACACATCCGAACAGACAGACAAGCATGGCTACAACGATTCAGAATTAAACGCTAATAAATCAATAAGTTTACCTTTGTTACCAACATTACGATAAATGAGTACAACCCATTCATAGGTGGTGTGTATAAATATAGAAAAATTTTGTCATAAGACAACATAGATGTCATAATTAAAAAATTAAAACCATGATCGAAAGAAATAAAAAATTGTAAATCTTTTTATAAGTAGGTGGCTATAAATCCGCGTGTGGTTTTATATATATATATATATGTATATACATATATATATATATGTATTTTTGTTGGCAACACACCTCTTCGTCATAATTTGTTTCGAGTAACGGTGACGTATATTCGCTATACAAACATATGCAAATTCAAATTTTACCAAAAAAGAAGTTCACATAAAAATTAAAATTTCTCTATAGATTTAAGATAAAATAATTTAAAATTATGTGTAGGTTTGTGATGCAAAAATTATTACCAACAAGTTTCCATATTTAAATTACAGGAACTTCATTTAGTTATTTTGATTATTTAATAACTGGAAAGAAATCTTGAAATAAGAAAAACGGAAAGAAAAGCATTTTTACACCGAATTTGATTATGCTTCAGCTCATGTTTTTTATGTTTCAATTCAATGGAAATGTAACTACAGATTTAGTATTTTTATGACGTAGTTTAATAAAAATGTAATAAAAATAACTCTATAGATGATAATCGCTTAGAGAGTTCAATTAGGGCAGAGCATTTAAGCGCATAATTTTCAAGTGAAATACTTTTTTTAATTTATCATTAGTTTTGCAAAATAATTTTATAAAATGTGTCGGTGAATATAATTAACTCGTTTGCAATGCTTATATGTCGAAAGCAGACATCTAAGATGAAATGCACTGTAATAAAAAATGTATATATCTCGCGATGCTAGCAAAGGGTAGCATGATCTATCTCCTCAAACACAAAAGTTTACTTATTCCGTAACGTTTAAAGATAACTTTTTTAAATATTTTTGTACCTGAGCCGGATTTTGGGCAAATACACTAAGTCGGTTCTTTTAGTTGTAAAAATCTAAAATACCTATCTATCAGAATTCCCGAGAATATGAATATATTTTTTAACGAATGTAAAATTCTGTGACAATTTAGCTATTTTCGTCGTAATCGTGCGTGCAATCATTTAAAACATTTTTATTTATTGAAAGTTTGATTAGGATCTCAAAATTTCGCTTACAAAAATGACAAGAATTTAAATTATTTTTTACGAATTTCGGTCAAATTCAAGTCGAAAACTTGCAGAACATGTCCAAGCATGTACCCATGAAAATGTGGAAAAACTGATAACTTGTGTCTTTTCCCAAGATTAGACTTCGTATTACTTATCAATGTACGCGTAATAATATTTCGTAACTTTTTTTGGACAAGTGCCGTCATCTTCATGTCCAGGTTGAAGATTTTTCAGAAACTGCCTAAACTTTATAAACTGTGTTTATTTTTGACTTTTAAAATGTATTTCAAATTTCTTCTTAAAAAATCTTTGCATTTAATTTAATTAA
Organism: Glossina brevipalpis; assembly: GCA_000671755.1. NCBI lineage: Eukaryota > Metazoa > Arthropoda > Insecta > Diptera > Glossinidae > Glossina > Glossina brevipalpis. The sequence continues at coordinate 439,235 of KK351039.1, read as the reverse complement.
AAAATCAACTAAATCAATTAATTAAGCGTTCATCATTAATTATATTAATAAAAAAAAATTTATTTATAATTAATTAAAAAATATTGTAAGTAAATATGTATAATTTTTTAAAAAGTGCTGCCAAATCATAGAAAAGTGTTTAATATTTAAAATTTAAAAAATGAAACAAATCGGCCTCGAATCATCAAAAACATCTTTCAGTTTATAAAATAAGACGCAAAATATAAACACAATTATTAACTTAAGTTATAACTGTAATCGAATCGCATAAAAATATGATTTAAAATTTGTACGATGTACGAACCTATACGATACAATTTTGTCACTTCACTGGAATTTTGTTAAATATCATCTTTTGTTTTCGTCTCACAGAGATGACAAATGTAGAATCTATCGGTTTTTGGAAACACTTTAATTTTTATTAGATCGATATACTCAACACTTTGCGAATATTAAATCAATTTCTTAAAATGCATGAAGATTGATCGATCTTATCAGATTGCACTCGGCACGTTGTATATAACAATCCTTAACGCTCGGATTGATATTATTTTATGTTAATTTAAGAAAGCAGTCGTAGGAAGGGCTGCGCATGCTTATAATTAGCGAAATATTAAGCAAGAATTTTTTTTCCTTTAGAGCATCATTATAAGAATTCACTTTATTTTTATTCATAATTGTTTTTTAATTTGTAGAAATTATAACATATATTATTTTAAAATTAAATTTTTATAAAAGCAAATTTTCATCTAATTTACGCGACCTTCAATACGGAATTAATCACATTTTTTTATACACTAACGAATATTTAAATTTGAATCATTAGAAAAAGGGAAAAAATTGTATGATTTTTATATAAACATGGCTAGGCGTAGATGACGTGTAAGCGTATGTATACGTTTTTACTTAAAAAAAAAAGAAAATTATTTTTTTTTTGAATTTATTGCATAAAAAAGGCACACAACACAATTTCCTCTAATTTACGTGCATTCGAGCAAGTTATGCAAAAATTCTTAATCCGAAAATATATTCGAATGCACGACGTAACTGCAGACTTGTTTAATACTCTTTTTTAAAATAAATTTTAAAAAATTAAAAAAAAAAAGACAGATTTTTAGAGCAAGGTCAAGAAAGGTGGACATTAATAATAATAATAATAAGTAATTGGTGCAAACAGCAGTTTTAGAAAATCAACTTAAAAATTAATAAAAATACTCAAATAGAAAACTTAATAAAATTGAATTTTTAATTTTCTTTTTTTTTTTCTTCCTCTTCTTCTTTTTCTTTTTATAAACATCGAAGATTAAACACAATATCAATGCATTCATTTATTAAGCAAAACAATCAGGAATACAATGAAATGAAATCCCTACCTTCAACCTAATCTGCTACGAAATTGTATTAAAAATAATGCGTTTTGATTTTTGGGAAAAAAAACTTTTGAAATAAATAAGAAATTATTTTTGGATGTAGATCGAATCTTTTCACACCAATTGGCCTTTTTTTCTTTTTCTTTATTTATTTATAGTCGAACAGAGAAAATAAATTTTATTTATATATGTAATGATTCTTTGGCAAGCGTAACATGCTATGGGGAACAATCTGTAATGTTACAAAGAAGTAGCACTAATAAGCGTTATTGCTCATAGGCACGAAATTTCACAAAATTTTAAACAAATTTATGCATATAAAAAATACTGGAGATAGAATATAAAGGGATATGACAGCTCATATACTTCCATTTAACAGACACGTGACCAAATCGATTCCACTAGCCAAGTTAATGAAAGTCAAAAGTAATAAATAGCGGGCCCGTTGCTTTTCTGAACTCTTCTGACTTTCCAGAAAATGGATCTATTTGCAGTTAAGATAGACGACTTAAATAAAAATTGTACAAAACCGAGTTTTGATAGCGAAACCATCCGATACATGTCTTGCGGTGAAGACCTTTGCGAATAGTAAAAATTTATAGAACATTACTTAAGAGCAGTTAAGAAGGATTTTATTACTTTTTACTTAAAAAAATTTAACTAATCTTAGGCCATTCATTTCGATTTCTGTACTTAATGATGAGTCTGATAACTTAAGGCTTCCGAATTAAGCAGACAGACTGATCGTAAATTTCACTTTGGCAAAATTTCCGTTGCGTATTTTCCACCGTAAACACCGATAATGTATCCGTGAATGAAATTTACAGATATAAGTCATACGCAGCAATAATCGATTTAAATTTGCAAATATAAACAAAAAAATAAAAAATAAAAATAAAAAAATGCATTTAATGCTTTTCAGGAGCATGGAAATTTCTCTATAAAAAAGTTTAATGAACATTTTTTGGTTACCAGATCTACTGACGCCCGGCATTTATACGCATCGTTGCTTTCGGTTATTGCGTGTGTAACCTTGAAATACTTGTAATAAATGTATTTATGAAAGATAAACACTTTCGATATGTTTGATTATAAATGAAACAAAATACATAGGCTTGCGTGCACACACTCGTACATTTCGAAGCATGCAAGCAAATAAATAAAAACATGAATGAGCAAAATTATAGCATAACTTACTATGGTTAATATGGCAAAACAATACGAATTCATATAAAAAGCTATAAGTATAGTACGAATTTGCATAATGATCTGCAAAGTGTAGTCAAATCACATATTACCTGAAACTTCGTACGATATACAATCGCTATAGTGAGTGAATGACTTTATAATGGAGTGTTTAAATATAATTTAATTTGCACAATAAAGTGGATGGAATTATGAACGATCTGTACGATACGATTGTTACCTAAAGTGTAAGAAGCATTAGGTACATATGGTTTTTAGTGTACACAATTATCTACGAAAATATGATTTGAAATATATTTACGATATGCGATACGATATTAGGTGTACGAATAAATTTTCTGTGTTGAAATTGGATCCGCCGAAATAAGACTTACGATACAAGACAACCGTTCACATCTCTTGGATATCTGAATGAATATTCATGTCCAAAAAGTGCTAAAGTACGTTTGGTGCGATTTGGTGACGAATTTCTAAAGTCTGATTACAGTTGAACAATATCAAGTCCAATTAATCAAGCTAAGCGGAATGTTTAAGGAAAAAAGACATTTTCGCCTGTAAACGAATTTGAAAAGTGAGTTTGCTTGACGACAAGGCCCTCCCAACTGTAGCAAAAGCAATCAAAAAAATGATGTTGAACTTGAGCTGGGAACGTCTCTAACATGCAGATCAATCTCTAGACCTGGACTCTTCTGATAACCACTTTTTCAAACACATGCAGTTATATTTAGCAAATTAGCGAAGGCAGCCTCTGTCTTCAAATGAGGGAGACGCCAAACTTGTGCTGTAGAACGCATGAGAGTTTGTAAGCCTAAGTCACGGTTCAAACTCCAATTCAAACCAAGAATAGCAGCTCCTTGCTGTTGTTCTCTTGATATAAATTTTTAAAACCTGTCCGATCTTTGTAATTAAATAAAATAAGTGGTTCCCTGTAAAGGATAGGATTGACAATAACTTGTTATTTAATACATAAACAAGTCATTAAAGTGTTTAATTGGAATAATGAGTAGAAAACGTATGAAGGTAAATAAAAAAATTGAGTGAAATAAAAAATTATAGAAATAAAAAGTCGCATTAAGAAATTGATTATTGAAATGGAAAGTTTATGAATTGAGTTTAAATAAACGCTATTGTGAAATTCCTAAAGAAAGCTACAAATTTCAATAAAGTTTATAATAATTAAGACAAAAGTCTATTGTAGAGAACACCCATAAATAAAAATTTTCTTGAATGGAACCCACGGACAGCCGTAGAGCTGATTGTAACATGAAAGAATTGAAATTTACTTCCTCATTACCATGTACGATATATGATCCTTACTTTGAACAAACAAAGTTCACGTATCGTATAAAAAGCTAATTTAAAGTGTATATATCGTATATAAAGTGTATATACGACATACGATATATCGTATATATAGACGATCTGAAATAGACAATATCGTATACATTTCAATATTCTTTTTAGATTTCACTTTGCTCAGCCAACTAACTTGGACGATGATCTACGATATATGGACCATGGTACGATATATATTAATATACGATATAAGCTATCGAGTATCCTTAATATTGATCCAGCTAATGGTAGATCAATGTAAGTTATTTCCTGCTTTTATCTATTCTTATTCAAAATGAGTTAAAAAAATATTTTAATTTATATTAAATAAATTATTATTAAATAACTCAAGAATTAAGTCAATCCTATTAAATATACGAAGAAAGAAAAAAACCAAAAACTATTTTATATACAAATGTATTTCAAGTTGTTATTGTCTCTTTTATTTTTCTTATTACACCGTCAAGTGACTTGTAGTTTAAATGTCGCTGTTCTCTCTATTATTTAATTCTATTATATGAAGGAAAACATTCGTATTTGATTGCTTTAGAAATTATTTTATTGTTCGATAGATTTTAAGATTGTAGCATTTATTCAGGAATTTGTGGCGCTTTGTGTTAATTTGTTTTTTATGTCCAACACTACTAAATGACAGAAGTATGCTTTCTATGTCATCTAATTTGTATTAGGAAGCAATACGATCAACAACAAAAAAAAAAACATAAGAAAAAAGCAAAAAACCAAAGTAAAATATTTATAAAAAACGTATCCATTGCTAATCTTCAAGAGATTTAGAAATGATCGACATTGATGTCTGTCTATATGTGTAGTTAAGTTCTCAACTTCTGCCACACTAATCATTCACTCGATTTGTGAGTATGTACCTGTGTAAGCCTTATTACATACAATCTACACTATATTTCGAGAATCGAGTTTCAAAGTAGGCAACAGTCATATACAATGGAACAGATTTACAAACAATCAAATACTACTATATTGATATCTATGACACAAAATTTGCTAAACGTCAGCGTAATGTTTAGTGAAAATGACTAACATGAGTCGCGTCTAACGAAATTGCAAATAACAAACATTTGCAACTTAGAGAGGTGATAACTATTTAAAATTCGTCTTAATGTAATTTTGTTCATTTATAAATCATTGATTGACTAATTGTTTTTAAATAATTATCAGAGGTGGCTTATTAGTTTTGATACAACAAGTAAAACATAGCAACAGAATTGCATTTGCCCTTCAAAAACAATCTGGAATATTCGCTGCACTTGCTAAAGTATTTCTCAGTTGCATCTAATTTATTGTGCTTGATCAAAAGCACAAAGGAGAAATATTTCTTGCTTTAAAGGGTATTATGTACCTTTAAAGATAGGTTGTTTCCCGCTAACAAATTTCATTTTTCTTTCTCTTTGTTTCACTTGATCACTTAATCACTTAACAGAATAGTTTGGTTTTCATAGGTTTTTACAAAAAATTAATGAAAAAAAGTCAGGAACTAAGTCGATCAGCTTTAAAAACAGATCAGCAACAAATATCTTCTGTCTCAATTGTGGGGATCAATAGTCGAGAAGATATATCGATATATTTAAATCGACTCAGAATTTTACTCCTGATCAAACAGCGTAATTTAAAGCCTAATTTCGATATTACAAATCAAAGACAAATCTGGCATGTGCTCGTCTTTCTTTGATGTCTATACAAGACTTAAAAAAGTAAAAGAGAAAACCTAGAAAATTTGTTATTTGCTGCCCTTTAATATAAGGACCTTAGTTTTTCTAGTGCGCTTAAAATTTTTGGAAAGTTTTGAGTGTTTTTATACCGACCACCGGATGTGAGGGGTAAATTTATTTTGTCGTTTTGTTTGTAATGCCCAGAAAAATATTACAGAGATCCCAGAAAGGATACATATTCTTGATCAGCATCAAATGTAGCATCTATTTAAGCATGTCCGTCTGTCCATCTGTGTAACGTTTGTGGTAGACATTCTCCATTCTCGCCGCAAAAATGAAGATATCGGCTTCAAATTTGGCCGAAACATTGTAACATACGTTGCTAAATCGATCGCAGGCCACGGCTGCAATGTAAAATAAGATGAAGACACTTCTGTTTTCCGGCCTTTTTACTCAGTGCTCATAGATTGGAAAATAAAAATTTTCTTAATATTCCATAAAAATAGAAAAAAATCTGCCTTGCCGATCTATTAAAATTTATTTGTTAAGTCAAACCTCTCAGTTTAACATTTTCACTTCTTCGGGTAGATGTAAGATTTATAGATGGAAAGACGAAAATTGGCAAATGGATTAGGAAACTCGTGTTTATCAAGCATTTTTGTTATATTTCTGAAACTTCTAACGCTAGTCAAGGAATATGTTGTTTTACATAAAATTTCTAAACTCTTTGATCCTCCTTCCAAAGTGTCGGAAATTCTCTGACAACATTAATAAATCATTGTTTCCCTTGATGGTGTACAAAAAAAAAATTTAATTTGAAATTTCTCATTAAATTATTGTCATTTTCTAACGGAAATTTATGTATTCGTTATGGTGTCAATTTTTCAAATTATTTAATATTTTACGCTAACGTACAATAGACGATTGTTTGCCGCCAATAGGAATCCATTCATGTACAATATAACAATGAAATCAATCCAATCATTAATTTCAACTTCAACGTTCAATACTATTGAAAAAACATTAGTTACAAATAATTGTCAATTGATTTCTTAATAATGAAGCATGACTGTAACTGGAAATTTTTCAATTAATCATTAATTATAAGAATTCCGATTGAGATTGTATTAGGATTACAAATAAGTTACCGCCGCTTGACAAAATACTGTTCCATCAGAAGATTTTCTTCAAATTGTCAGATGTAAAACGTAATATCGTGACAGTTTGCTCATCTGCTAATAACATCATGTTGCAGTATTAGTGACTCCGTATCATCATGATATGATTTTTTTGATGCGATAATGTTAAGTTTTATGTTTTAGGTTCTCTCTTTAATTTGAAAGATCGTGTCACTAAATCTTTATGAGTGACAAACAGTGATTGTGTTAGGATATCCAAAGTATGAATAACCACTTTCAAGACTACGCGAATCATTAACATGGATAGTAGAGTTGATTACCTATGGCGACAATCCCACTTATAGCAATACATACTCAGGAAACTTTAGCCGCCCTAAACTGAAATGTGCTACCCTTCCTGCTGTTATCAGCCGGTGGACATTACTTCTTCTGAATAACACGAGTTACAAACCATTACTTATTGTGCGAACGAAAGTGGAGTTCCTTTCTTACAACAATATCGAAAAAGTTACCCTTTCTGTTCGTAGCCTCAAGAGGCCAATTGTCTTTTCCTTATGACATTCGTATTTTATCTAAAAGATGGAATAAGTAGCCGCTGGTGAAGAGAGAGCAATACTTTGAATAAAACTTATTGTACGGTTCTTTCACAATAAATTTCCAATATTTGATATAAAACGGCGGAAACTTATTGTTACACTTATTAGGTAAAGAGAGTAACTTGAATTTATATATAATACTGCCGCAGGGGGTAAGCTTTGGAAATAAAATTTTCCAATAACTACATCAGTGATGTATAATAAAATTCTAATAAATATTTAATAACTTTCCTCGGAATATGGGAAAGCATTGAAAGAGATAAATGAAAGTGGGAAACATAGGATTAATAAATTAAATGCCAGAATTGACACCGAATGTTTGATGACGAATAAGTCTTTAACACGTTTGCCACCAAACATAAAAAAAAATAAAAAATTTCCAAGGCCGCTACCATGTTCTTCTTCTTCTTTCCAATAAATATTTCGGACAAATAAGTGTCTTTTGATATGTGAAAATGTTTTAACTTATTGCTTTGTGGATTTGTGAAGCTTTGCTTTGCTTTTCTTCGGTTTCACATAATATAAGAAATTAAAGACACAGTTGTGCTATACTGAGAGTAACTCAAATGTAACTCAATTTGTTCCACGGATAATTTAATCTCAATGTTTTCTATCAAAGGGACCATATATGACGTTGTGTATACGTTATTCCTAATCTTGCTATTTAACTGCAAATCCTGCATGAATAATTGAATTATTGTAATGAAATCATGCGGTTTTTAATTCTCGTTTTATAGATATAAATGCATATAAATGTTTTATACTCAGTGGATATTTTTTTCCAAAAATGTTTAACTTACTTCAGTCATATTTTCCAGAAATTTTAGCTCAATGAAAAGATAAAAATTTAATACTTTAAGTAATGAAAACGAAATCAAAATCCGCGACCTATAGCTTTTCGTAACTTCTAAGAGATTTGTATTTAATGTTACTTGAATGGAAATTGCCTCCAATGATAAATATAATATTATTATTAAAAATTTTCTTTAACAAAGCTTTTTATATTAGCTACCAAGCAGAGGTATACTTGTTGACTGGTAGCAAAAGGGTTAACCTCTAATTGAAGCAATCCACCTGTTTAGCAACATTTTGAAATTTTATTTCATTTTATAGCTTCATGTTGATTATTATTCGTAAGTAAAAATTGTTAAAGAAGTCATAGATCAGTTAACTTGCGAAAAGAAAAAACAACTTTAATCACACATAAACGTGTTTCAATTGATGATCGACTAGTAAAACCGAGTGTGTTCAAGTTTTTCGTCTCCTTAATAAGATAAATTTTGTTGATAAGTAAGATTTAAGAAAATTCTCACAATATGTTTTTTTTTTATGTTTAACGATAAAAACTTGTTGTTGCATCGTATAATAAATAATTATTTATATGATTTTTATTTATTTTTAATTATTTGACGAAAAAACATTAAATATTATATGTTATCAGTGTATGTATGAAATAAGGGGTAATTATTATTATTTTTATTTATTATTTTATTTGAATGAAAAAATGAATTTATAACAAATGTTTCTCCGAACTTGCTTTTATGTGAATTAGTGCAAAGAAATACAAGAAGAATCGTTCGTTAATTTACAGTTTATTTAAGTGATTCTCAATTTTTTTAGAAATTTGCCAAGAACGGTGATTTGAATGTGAACCGGTAACGTTGGAAAGGATTAAAGGCAAATGGAAACCTTACATTCGAGTCACTTCACCTAAAAGAAGTCCTAATTTATTTTCATGATAAAATAACACCAAATATATACCTTTTCTTCATATAAAATACTGCTTTTCATAAGAACTAAGGGGTCCAAATTTGATACAATTCGATTGAATACGTTTCTAATATCGTTTATCATTGAACCAAAATGCGGCAATTTCGTGCGAATATCTTATAAATTGTCACTTGTAAGTTGAATACAAAAAAGAAACATGAACAGACATTAGATGGAAAGTTTTAAATAGATTCGGAAAATAGTTCTAGATCAATCGATTGATATAATAAAAGATGGGTTCGGTTTTAAGTCTTTCTAGGTGTTGTACATATCCGTACAAAGTTATTGTACCTTGATCACAGACGGTATAGAGGTTATATTAAAAAAATTGATTTGAAACACTTGATCGCTTAAGATCGCAAGTATTATTTTTTCTTCGGTTAAGAGCATAATTTATGTTAGAATAATAATAATAATAATAATGATAATTTTTATTTTTATATTCAATTAGTTAGTTTTTTGTTTTTTCTTTATTTTTCTTGATATAAATTTTTCTAAATTCATTGCAATTTCTTCTTTTCAACAAAATGATTAAATGATCGTAGCTTAAGAAGGGGCTGATCTTTTACGATATTCTCTTCCTTTAGATATTGTTTCACTATAAAAAAAATGTATAGCACGTCTTAATTAGTTATTTGTTGTAGCATGCGACAACAACAATTCAATTGAGAGGACACGTTTAAATTCAAGCAAAATTTTTAAAGAACTGACTGCCAAACACAATACACTCAATGTTTATTAACATTGACATCGAATATAAGTAAAAAAAAAAAGACAAAGTGCATACAGCAGCAAGAAAAGTTCAAAATCACGTATATACATATACAAACATATAATTATGGGTGCGTTTGTGTGAGCCAAAGTATGCATTAAGATACAGAAACACCTACATCCACACTACCATAAATAGGTACAGGTACAGGTACACGTATATGCAACTTGTAAGACAAAATCGTTATTACAAGTTGACAATAAATGAAAAATAAAGAGAAAATTATTGCACCAACGCTTATGTATACAGATTAGACTGTTTAACACAAACACATATAAACACACACATATATACACACATAGAAGCAAAAATAGAAATCTCATCATTCTTGCACACACGAATTGAGATTTACAGCTCATATCCGCAATCAACAAGACAAGCCATAGGTCGATTATCTTGCTTTCGGTCTGATCGTATTGAGTAGCTGAGAGACATATGACAAAACAGGAACATCTAAAATCAATTGAACAACAGAGCAACAGAGTGGCAAAGTGACGGCATGATGCGGGAACAATTTTCTGCTATACTAAGTTGCTGCTGCATGTAAACATGTTTACATACTCTGTACTTATGCCGGGATGGCCAATATATGTTTTTACATGATCGACTTTAAACTTTTTTTTTATAAGAGTTATTTTATTTTCTTATAAGGAAATGCAATTGATCTACTAAGTATTTAATACTTTTAAATGTATGCCTTATGCGCGAATCTCGAAAAGCACATTACTCAAAAGAAAGCTGGAGCTCGATTTATTAGTAAATTGCAGTTCGTTTTAAATCGTTTTAATTGTTTTTGAACAGTTACTTGTAGATTTTCAGTGCCGCAGATCTGATAATTTTCCCTTTTGCGAAAAATGATTCTGAAGAAACCTGAAGCTGTAGAAAATTCGATGCGAAAAAGTGCCATCCAAAGGCTATTATTCAAGCTCTTAATCAGCGTATGTTCTGCGCATCGCATGTCCGGCCGGCTTCAGTTCTTGTATTAGTCTGATTTTGTAAGGATGGAGATGAAAATCCAAATGCATAGTATGCCATAACGTGCCGTAAGTTAAGTCCAAATGCTTTGCGTGCCATATAATGGATCAGTTTGGATCTTCTTCGATATCTTCACTAAGACCGCGAATATTTTTGATTAAGCGCCCATTTTGATGGTATGTGATCCTTAATGAATCAAATCATGTTTCTTTAAACTGTTGTACAATTTTATTTATAGTGATCTCAGATGGACGATTATTGTGACCGTAATCTGATCGTAATGCAGGAAATGTACTTGCCACTGAATCAACATTTTTGCAGGAAGTTTTGAATATTTTAATACGTTTAGCGGTTATTAAGCAACACGTATTGTAAAATGGCAAATGTTATGTTAAACGCGTAGTGTTTCGAGGGATAGATGGGTTTTATATATGTTACTGAAACAATGCTGCCAAATCCGGACTACGAAATGAATAACCCTATGTAGCGTAATGAATAACCCTATGTAGCGTATGATTGATTTTTTTATTATTTTGTTAATTTTCTCTAGCAATAAAGTGATAAATAAATGCTCTAAGGCTTTGACACTTTGTTCTTTTAAATTTACAGCTTGTATGTCAATCATATGTATATATATATACATGCATGTATGTGTGTGTTTATTTATGTATGCATATCGATTTTTGTTACAATTTATGCACAGTTGTGAGCATCCCAAGTAGACCGGGACAGTTAGGCTAGCAAATGGCAAATTGTTATATCTTTAAGTTTATTGTATATTGCTGAGCAAAACACAAATTTGTCCTATGTTCGGTTTTTCTATCGGGTTTTCAAAATTAAATCGATTCTGAACTGTAAGTGGGCTGATTAGAGCGATTTTTCTGACATATTTTTCTAAATAAAAATTACGCTTAACAATGCGTTTGCGTTGGTCGCCGTCTTCCTCTTCTCCCAAATGAATGATGAATTGATAAATGGATGAAAAGATTGAAAAACCAATTATCCGTTATATGAGAACGCATATCGGCAAATGCTCAAGTAAACATTCAAGCAAACGCATAAGCTTCCAAATGCTAGGATATATGAACAAATTGACTTTCAAAGAAATGTCGTTAACTAAACAGTTTCAAAATTTCAGAATGATCAAGTTGCGGATAGATGATCGTATATTTATGCTTATCATCAGTATATAAGAAAGAATATTGGAATATTTGCAATGCACTGAATGGAATAAATGAAATGAGCAGATGAATTATAAATGAACTGACTGACAAAGAGATGCATGACTTTGTCATACGTTAATTATAACAAATTTTTATGATTTCAAAATGAAGCTCAACAACGGATTTATCTAAATTTTGTCTACCATTTTATAAGTAGCTCATTTCGCTCATTTAACAAGAGACTTGACTTAAACAGCTTTGTAATGATCTTGCAATTTTCTATGACCGTTCTTGTGATTTTGACGGATATCTCACCAACAATACATCGCTGTACGCAAATAAAAAGAGGGCTAAATAAAATCACATACAAGTTTCCTTTATGCCTTCTTTTGTGATAACCTCTTTTTATTTCTTTTACAAGTGGTAATAAGTAAAAGTTACTTTATCTCCATTCTTCGATGGTATGTGTGAACATTACTTTTATGTTGTTCTCCACTAATACTCAAAGAATTATTTTCACAAAAAAAAAGGGAATACCTTTATTAAAAACTTATACAATAGCGTTCCCTACAGTTTTCTTTATGAAACGTATAACTAAGGTTTCGTTTAAGAGCATAAGGAATGAATGCATGAGGAATATAATATACGGGCACACATACCCGTATACGATATAACGTTTAATGCACTTGTCAGATTCTCTTAATGGTTTAAAGGCATGAAAGGCATATTTTTTATGGCATTTTATGCCTCATTTCACTTTAAGTGGATAAATGTTTGAAAATGTGGTTGTCTTATAGCGTATACGATACGATTTAAACGTATCTATCTTCCTCTACTGCAGTTGGTATACATAATAGATACATACAAGCAAAGGTGGTTTCTGTGTTATTTCGAAATGTCAGAGAATATTTTTACGTCGCTCGCTGTTACTCTTCGATGATTTATTGAAGTTCAGGTTAACGGTTTGTTGTTTATATTTAAAATAAAACGAAACAAAATTCTTTCCCTTTTTTGTTTTCGTTTTTGTTTGTATGCTTGTGCCAAGATATTAATTAATTATTATTCATTTAGCCACAAAACCCGTTTATTTTTGTGGTTTTCATAAACAAAGAGTTTAAGAAGTTTAAGGAAGTTCGCCTTTTCGAAAATTCATTATCTGCATAAACCTTAAGCAGCTTAGACATAAACGAAAGCTTCTTGTAAAACGAATAACGATCACATGAAATTTCTTTAATTATTGTATTTCTTTATAATTTATTTTATTTCTTTATATTGATTTTTTTTCACAATGTATTTTTACGTAAAATTCATTCAGATTTTATTGCCTTTTACACGGCAATCTATACATCACGAGCTCATTGCTTGCATACCAGCGTCACTTAATAGTTGTGTTTTTGTTTTTTTTTTAATTATTATTGTTGTTGTTACATTCAATTTTTATTAATGTCTTATTTATTATTAGTGTCTCGTGATAATAATTCTCTCGAAAATTATGTGGGCTTGTATGTATTCGCACACAAGTGTCGATGACTACATAAACATTAAGTGATATTTTCGAACAAACAAGCGGGAAACGAATTTTGAATACAGTTCCCTTATCGCAATAAATATTTAGGTGCAATAATTTCAAGTAGAATACGAAAATTTAAAAGTTTTCTTGAAGATAATTTGATTAATATTAATATTCGAAGAATCTTTGATGTTTACAATATGGATACCTTGAGGAATCTTGCGTGGATATTCATTATCATATACATATTTAAAAAATAGTGGATATCCGGATATCTAAAAATATTCTACAAATTGTGGATATTCGGGTATTTAAAAATAATGAATATCCGGATATCTAAAAATATTCTAAAAACAGTGGATATCCGGATATCTAAAAACATTCTAAAAATAGTGGATAGCCGGATGTACCAAAATATTCTAAAAATACTGGATATCCGGATATCTAAAAATATTCTAAAAAAGGCGAACAACCGGATACCTAAAAATATTCGATATTCGAATGTATTCTATATTCAAAGTATATTGAATATAGACGATCAGGATATGTGAAGAAGATGTCCATATGTCATATGGGTATCCGCTGCAACGATATCCAAATAATTTTGTATATCCACAAACGTGAATATCTGCGATATTGGTATGCATGATAAGAATTCCCAAAGCCTGTTAGCCTGTTAACACATATCCGCATATCTAAGAATATTGAACATCCGTAATATTGACATTCAATGTGCGCTGAATATTCGCAATGTGAATATTAAAGATAAGGATATGCAGGCAATATTGGATATCCGCGATGTGGTTGTTCATATGGTTATTATGGCATAGACAACCAAGGTGTATTACTTATCAATGATAACTATGTAAATGATGGTTATCTAAGATTAGAAATACGTTTAAAAACAAAACAGTAACAAACGAATATATTTGTGTAGATGTTTTCTAAAAGCGAATATAAATTTCTTTGTTAGATAAACGTCGTTCTGTCTCTGACTAGTCCTTGCGAGAAGATCTCGGACTTTGATCTTCTTAGAAGAGTTCAAATGGGTATTTACAGATTCGAATCATTCGAATCATTGCGACAATCAAGCGGCGGCTTATCTGGAGGTTCGACAATAAGTCCCACATTTTTGCCTTTATATAAAGAAAGACACGTAATAATATAAAAAAATTTGATATAACCACTGATTCCACTGACGCAAACGTGTTTTACAATTAATATTTTTTTATTCCAAAATGTTTTACAGAGAAAGATGTATTAGGGTCAAACGCATTTGGGTTCTATTTCTATATATTGTTGTAAAGGTCTTGAATCACAACTCTACAGGCTAACGGGGGAGAATAGTTGACAAAACTTTCGTTTCGAAGAATAAGTAAATTACGAATACGAACTTCGATTTGTAACCTAAAAATGGTTAGTTAGTTGCATCCTAATTGATGCTCAGTTATCGAACATCAAATATAATGAATTAATCGAATTTCTTCAGTTTCTCGCTTACATTAAATAGATGATGAACTATAACTTAGTTCACTTATATAAGAAAGGAAAGAAACAAAACTTGTTTTCCTTATCAAAGATGAAAATCCAATGCTCACCTATACGAACTGATCGGTAGTTGTGTAATCTTTTTATTGTTCTTCTTAGAAATTTTTTCCATTTGTTTATTATCGAAGTTACAAATGTGTGCTTGATTGCATTCTTATGCTGTCTCATGTTTTGTAGCTAATCTCTGAGGCATGTTGTACGTACATAGGCATGTCCAACCATTACCAAAGATTGAAAAGGTAAGGTTTTAATAAATTATATAAAAAAGTTGTTCATTGTTCAATGTGCTGCCTTTTTGTTTAAATAAATGAATTTTATTTTACATTCCGTGTATTTGATGTTAATCTTTTCAGGTTTCAGCTTTTTTTTTTTTTTTGTATTTTTTTCTTTAATGTAAAATAATACAAGTAAGACAGTAACTATCTTTGGTTGGAACCGAATGTTTTGGTATCGATTATGAAGTTTGATTTTATTGAAGAAGAAATACTGTGACGCACACTGTGGATCCTAAAAAACGAACGACTGTAATCGTAATAAAGTAAACGCTGTAGAAATATAAGCGTTTTCTTTTCTAACAAAACAATGCAGTGCGGCAGCGTACAATGGAAACGTTAGTAGTTCATCTACAAGGTACATAACAATGACATGGTTTGTAGTACCGCATCGTACTGCAAGAATATAGATATTTACTTCTACTAACATAGATATTGTTTTTTATTGCCCTAACTTAACTTAACAAAATGCATTATGATTGCATACTATACAAGTGTAAGCAGTATCTTCAGTGAGTGTAACGTCACCTGCGTAGCATGCTGCTATTTGCTGCAAAAGTGGACGAATTCTCCTTTCCTGTGCCAATAAAAAAACATATGTATAATAGTACTGCTGTGGACTGTAAAAATGCTCTCCTTTTTAACAGCAATAGCGTAAGGCTTTAAAGCGGTACTGCTGTGTATTAGGCATCGTAGCACAGCAGTATTGCTACACATCATGAGAATGGAAGCAATTTCTTCTGTATTAGTAACATAACATACATAACAGTTTTTTGGCGAATTGCAAAAACCATCCTGGTATAAGCTACGAAAGTATAAGCATTCCTTTAAGACTAGATGTGGTATTATGGCGCGCTACGAAAACGTAAGTATTCCCGCTTATACTGTGGCCGTTATCCTATAAAAGCGCTCTGCTATTTGACAGTAATATGACACTTTTAGCTGTACTGTTATTATGAGAATGCATAGATAATGTATGTAGGCATTGCTGGGTGTTATGGAAGCTAGACATTCCCTTCCGTGAGAGTGACAAAACACGGACAGCAATACCGCTTAGGTCGCACATGATCTCCACCGAAATAATTTGAAAGCATAATTTAATTAAGTCACAACTCACAGCTTTCACTTATCCGAAGAGCTTTGATCTTTACATAACATGCTCAAGCAGAAATAGAATAATAAACTGAAAATAATGTTAAAAGGAAGTACAACACTAACATGAAAGGAGTATTAGCTCGATAGCGGTAGAAGTCTATACAGTATTAGTTTTCAGATATTTGCTAATTACGTACAAACGTCACGACGGATTTTATTTAAAAAAAAAAAAAAACGTAATCTCTCCCCAAAGAATATTTAGGTCAATAAACTGACGCCTAAATATGAGTAAAATATTTCCTCTATTCAAGCTGGACAAGAGTTTTTATAATTAATGGATTTTCCCGCAACGTATTTCTATGCGGCACAAGCAAATGACAAACTTAATATACCTCCTGTGGTGATTATGGAAACAGTGAATTTTATGAAAGAGACAAGAAACCACTGCAGTGCTTGTGTGTTTAACAACCTTTAACTTTATATTTTATTTGCGATTTGTTAAAATAATAAAAATAAATTAATTTATAAATTTTATGGTAAACGTGTATTTGAGAAAATGCAACGAAAAACCACCTGTACGACTACTACCCGATGCAGACATATGAGAAAAAACAAACACTTTTTTTAAATAATTAAAATATAAAATAAAATAAAAACTTTAATGAAAAAATTATGATCGATTCATCAAATTAAAAGAAAATGAAATGACGATCAATTGAAACCTTTAGTAAGGGAATGTAAATGGAACATAACACAGAAAGGCAGAAGTTTCTTTTTATAAACTTTTTTATTTAACTTAAGGCGGCCAAAGCACGTTACTGACCTGGATTTAGTCGAAACATTTCAAAAATTGCGACCTGCAGACTGAACAGAGGCCTTAGTCAGCAAGATGGCCAGACAAGCTTAAATCGGTCCAGAAATTTGAATATGAATATAAGAAACAAACTCTGTTCTGAAAAGTCGAAACCGGCATAGGTGTACGGCTGTACTTGCAACTTTATAAGTACTTGCAACATTGTAAGTACTTGCAATATTTTATAAGAAAGGGGATAATTTTTGTGGCCATTAAAGAGTATGCCTATGGGGTACTAACAGGATGACGGAAAGTCATACACTAACTGTTGCATGCACTTGCAACGTGGTAATTATTTACAATATGACAAGTACTTGCAATCATTAGAATGTTTACAAATAGAAGAAAAGGAATTTACAAGAGCCCTTGTACTAAAGCGGCACCCGCAGATATTAACAGAATAAGACTCTTGAAAAACAGATAATTCGAATTGTACTTAATCCGCTAAGTACTTAATCCGTCTTATCAACAAGAAAGATTTCTTTAATGGCTTTGAATCTAATTAAGCATTTTTACAAGACCTTTCAAGACCCGGCCAAGTCTATCTCGCATAAAGGATAGTACAAATTCGATCTTTCCATCTTTCTTATGGCGCTCGTATCTGCTAATTTGTTCATTTAATTCGATTAAGTTTCTGTCTTTCTTTGCAATATTTACTTATATTTCACATACATATATGATATAATATATGTATGGGTATATATAAAATATATGATACTATATAGGATCTAATATATATTATTGTGGGAAAGTAGAATATGTAGGCATAGATATCCATCCATGCAAAAGTTTGTTGATTTTGTTATAGAATGAAAAGTTCTTTTTATTTAAAATTTTAGTCAAAAAACAAGTAATTCGTCTTCTTCTTCTTATTTGTAAAAATTTAAAAAGAATTATCAAAAATTTATATGTATATTAGTTTTGTTTTTTTTTTTTTGTATTTCATATGTATTTTCATCTTATGCGGAAGCATTTGTTTTCTTCCTTTTTGAAGGTTAAATATATTTGTTTTAGATTAAAAATAAAATAAACTGATTTTATTATTGGTTTTGTGATCTGCAGATTTATTGCAAGTTCAATATATTTCTAAACAAAATCATATAGATTTATATGATATATATATGATGTGATATATGAAAATAAGAAAGAAATAAATAGAAATAAACATAAATATCTCTCTGGCCATTCATACTCAAAAATCGGGATATAGCTTAAGTATGGCACGTACATGTCCAGATAGATTTCGCAACAATGTTAAGAACTAAAAATGTCCATAATGCAAATCTATATTAAGTCGAGAAGAGGTTGGATTTTGAACCAACCTGAAATAAAAATGTATTCCGTAATTTATGAAAAAGAATTCAATCAAAATGTAGCCAGAATATTTATTAAGACTTCCTGAATATTGGGGCCTTCTAAAAGCCTTGACAATACTAAAAACTTGAGATAGGGGATAACAAAGATTCGCTTTTGATCGCGTATAAATTTCTTACTAGAATGTTTTTCTTTTTATTATTATATTTATACCCAGGAAAGTGTAAAAGGCACATCAGTTGCAATTTATTTCATTAAAAATTATATATAAATATATTTTATTATTGTCTTTAGTTAACTCTTATGTTTATTTTAATAATTTTTTTTTTCAAGCTGTCAATTAAAAGACAGACTGAAACAACAACAATTGACAAGAATTTGTATATATAGTATGTGAATATGCGCACATGAATAAATACAAATTATAGGATATTTGCACTGACATCTAAGCATACGCGTTCACTTATGCTTACGTACAAGGCATTCCAATAATTTTGAATATGTTTTCGTTTAATAATGTAACAATTTTTGAATTTTTTTATATAGTCATGCTTTTTTACAGAAATGATTAGTTTAGAAATTATAGTGCAGATAATGTATATAAATAACGTTCCGCTTATTAGCAAAAAACAAAGCGAAACGTGAATGACGTTTCATATATCGTATATCGTAACATCAAATCATATTTCCACATGATTTGATAACCTTTCGTGTGTGTTGATAGTTCTTTAAATTAACAAAATAGAAAAAATTCCCGTTGCGTCCTTATTAGCAACTGTAGGCGAACCATTAGATGATTCGAGCCGAGTTTAACTCTAGAATAATAATAAAGAAATATTTAAGAACATGATTCTACTTGAAAAACTTACCTCGTGTACGAGATTTGATTACAAAGCAAATGCATTTACTTCATATATCGTATATTAATCGTATATCGTACCGTAGATATTTCGAAACTTATTTTCACATGATTTGTCAGTATTTTGTTTGTAATTAACTAAGCTAGCTAGTAAACATGTTTATAAGTGATGCACTTTTTTTATTTTGTTACATATGTTGCTTTATTGGAAATTATGGACGAACGATTGGCTCAATTTACCTGATTTTCAAGCTAAACCAGAAATGAGTGAAAACAAAACATTACTAAGACTAAGTTTGTTACTGTTGTTGTTACACAAAATTTTAAGATCGACAAATAAATGGAAAAGAGCTGTCAAAGGAATTCCTCTATTTAAGCTGACCAACTAAGCTAACTCATAGAGTCTCCCATCCATACTTCTTAGCGCAAATGACGAATTTAAAATACCACCCAGGATGTCCACAATAAAAATGCTCAGCTTAGATAAAATTTCTTAATATTTAGATAATTACTCGCGCCATATTCGCATTTTGAATACATTTTGATAAAAACTTCAAAAAAGTCTAAGCGTCGAAAAGATTGTGTATGGCTGTACTAGATAAGTGAATTTATTTTAAGTTCCACAACTTTTTCTCTAATTAAGTAAATAATGACGTTTTGACCCCCGTATGTGTAAATATGTTATTAATGTAGGTTACTTAGTGCTTTTGTTTGAAAAAACGTGTTATTTAGTCTAATGCATCAAATGTCATTGTGCTGATCCAACAAGTTCTAATAGCCATTATTCACGATACGTGCTATATGTAAAATAATTTTATCAATTTACATATAATATTCAATACAATACGAGTAAAACTATTTTTATATCGATTAAAATACAAAATTTATTATACATTAAGATTACGTTTGACGATTACTACGAGAGATTATAAACCAGTAATAGCTTTATTTAGTTGAATTGAATCACTTATCTTAATGAAAGCATATAAAATACCAGTAGTCGAAATGTTTCCATCTAAATAAATTATTTATGTGCGTTATTAACATAAAATATTAGAAATAAAAAACTGCAAAGTTTTTCAAAAAAATTCATCTTGAAAAATATTCAATCGAAGGCAGTTATTGACTTTAAAATGTTAGAAAAACTATTATAGATATATCTAAAATATATGAGAAACATTTACTTTAAAAGGAATTTTCATGTAACCTCTTAGATATGCTTCAAAAAGAATCGTGTAAAAAAGAAAACAATGTTTACATGAGGGAAAAAATGAAGTTTCTCTTTGCTAATAGCTGGATTTAATTGGAGGCATTGTTGGTTGAAATCTTCTCTTTCAATTGTTTCATGTCATTACGAACCAGGCATAGCCTACGCGTTAACTGCTGGTGCGTTCAAAAATGACGTCGCTCGTTTTTTTTTTACGTCTTGTAGAAAAACGGGAAATCAGTTAGTTTGATTTGCTAAGAACGGCAAGCTACATCTTCTTCTAATTAACGACCGCACCTGCATCTTATTTGATAAAACTCGGCGGCTTACGAACTAAATGCAAGCGATAGCCTGTCAATACGTAATGCGTAGGACACAATTAATCGTACACCAATTGTAGTGTTCTACACAATTCTAGAGTATCAAACAAGAGATATTCGATATGGGCCCAACTCTTCCTGTTGAACATGTCGAGGCCTCATGTAACATATTAATATTTAATGTCCTGCGTTTTTAGGATAACCACAGTCATCACGAAACTGCACTTTAGGGGTCGTCTCCAACTCTTCGAATGCTGTCGTTCTCCGTAGACATTTCGTAAACAGTGAAAATTGCATGTGGCGACCACTATACCTGTCATGCAATATCACGTAGCGATTGTCGCTCATGAGCTGTCTTTATATATAATAATTTGCAATGTCTTATCACGTGTCTGAACGATAACGCCCTCTCTGTAAACTACGACCTCGGTTTTTTCTTTAATGTAATTACATTTTAATTGAATATAATTTCCAAAGTCGTATAGCAATGTGACACTCACTATCACTGATCGTTTTCAATTACCCCTGCAAATTACTGGTCTGCGTATGTAATTTATGTCTTTAACGGCGTTATTTTCTACTCCAGTAATATTTCATAAATTACATGCTAAACGTTACTGGTTATTGTACGTTCGCGTTATCATTAATTCGTAATTTATATATTGTATGCGTAGAGTGTGATAGTTGCTCTCCTCTGTGTATCTCACTCTATATTTATATTCAAATAATCAATCAGTTTTACACATACATGCTAAACTTGCTAAGTTTATATGGATAAAACATGCAAGCAAAGTAAAAAGCATCAATCAATTCACTCATTTAATGATTTAATTAATATGCATGCAAACTTGCGTTCTAAAGCCCGTCTCTACGATACTACGGTAGTGGTAGATAAACAATTGTTAGATAAAGTTTCATGCTTCATGCCATCATATCTATTTATCTGTCTATCCATCTAAACACTGGGAGTATTTTGTAATCATGTAAATGTTGTAATTATTATTGATTAGGCTTTCCAGTGTACTAGTGCTTATTGCAGTAATTGAATGTTAAGCTCTCTTGTATCGGATAAGCAAGTTTTTGTTATGACAGTAGAATTATTGCATAAATCGAGATATTAAACTTTATGCTTATAAATATATAATCTGTTTATAATTCAAATGACTTATGAGGAAATATAAAATATTTCTTTAAATTTATTTCTTTATTTAGTTTTTTTTTTTTTTCTTTTTCTTTAAACAACTATTTACTTGCAGTTGTCTACACGTAAGCTTTAATTTAATGCATTTTAATTTAATTAATCGTATGGTGTTGACGTTTGAAATTACGAAAGTTATATTACAACCAGAAAAGAAGTAATTCAAGTCAAGTTTTATCTTTCGAAAGGTTAAAAGTAATAAATTGACCTAAAAACTCAAATGTTGTACTCACATGCACTTAAAAAGAGTTCAATACAAAAATATTGCTTAAGAGTCTGGTTAATGGGAAGACAAATAAGAAAAAAAAACATACATACATACGGAAGAGAAAGGATAATATCGGAAAAATTATTTAAATTAAATATGAAAACTTAGGTACTATAATCCGGCGTAAAACAGCAGAAGAGCATTACATCAGTGCAATTATAAGGAGATGAGAAATTTTAATAAATAAATAAGGAATAAGATGAGATCAGTAAAGAACGGGACAAATTTGAAACAAACTAAGGAAAGAGAAAACATTAGCTTATCTTAGACTGGACAACACAGCAGAGACACAAGTTATAAGTCATTTGTTTCTTTGTTGTTTGCGTGACTTAACAACCTTGTTTTATAATGAAACTGGCATTGGAATATTCTATTGTGTCACTATTACTGCGAAAATGCCAATATTGATAGTGAAAGTGATGCAAAACCGGCGAGTCGAGTCGATATCGAGAGTTTTGGGTGTGAAAAATTTCGTCTGCGTAAAGCAAAACTCGCCCAGGAAACGTTAACAATCCTAATCTTGTAATGTGCTACCCTTCCCGCTGTTGTCAGCAGATGTTTGTCCTACCGATTAACGCTTCTTATAATCGATTACTTATTGTCTAGTCGAATGGGGCCGTGTCCAGCACGTAAGTGTTTTCTTGCACATCCCTAAAACGCTAGTCGTCCTTCTCTCACGGAATTCATATTTTATCTCAAAATGGAAGAAAGTATTGATCAGCGATAGTCAATATTTTAAATAGCAAATGTATAATCAGTTTCTGACAATAAAGTCTTGATTGTCGGATACAAAGTTGTATAATCAATAATACACATTTAAATTTTATATAAATTATTTTAACAAATATTGAATTATTATTAGTTGGACTGACTACCTATCACATTAGAATCTCTTACCTGTCTACATATATGTATATAAATTAGAATTCTTCCACCGCTTCCCGAAATCTCTTTTACGTCAAGCGTTATTTACTTTGATTGTTGTTGCAAAATGTCGGTTAACAACCATGAAAATATATTATTGCCTACACACATTTAGAGAAGAATCGAAAAGTGTTTATAGCTTTTAGTGCCGTTAACTATAAACTAAGGTTTAACTGCTATGTGGTATCAAAGAGCGCAACAAACAAAGTCAACTTTCATTAGACGGGCAGTTCAATTTCGAGCTAACTTTAATCGGCAATCTCTGGAAAGACTTTGTTTTCATACCAAACGAATTTTTTGTGGAACGAATGAATCATTTATTTCAGACATAAAAACATTTTTTTCTTTTTATCTAAAATCAGAAACAAAAATGCTGACATAATATTAATTGTTTTTTCGCACTAGTACATAACGTGTATAACGAGGGCTGTTACGTATGTAAAACTTATGCTGATTTTTGTGTTTATGAATAATTTTTCTTTTTTCTTTCACAAGGACTTTTTCAGAGACATAAGTCAAACTGACAAATTGACAACTTCAGAGTATTTCACATAAATTTATGGAAAAGAAAAAAAAAAAAGGAATTCATTTTAAATCATTTTTCCTTATACTCCCACGCATTACAAGCGCGACAGCAAACTGACAAGAAAAAAATGTAAGCAAAAAAAAAAAAGACCACAATATATACGATGCACTTAATTAATTTTATAGGCCAGCATATGGAAGCATCTCTCATTTAAAACAAGAAAATCTGACGAGACTCAATAATTTTGTGCTAATAATTATGAAACTGATCTAAGTCAAGAATTAAAATAAGCAAAAAAAATTATTTTCCAAATTATAACTAGTCTTGCTTTAACTGCTCGATTTAAATTTTTTTTAAATACCGAAAGTTCTTATATCTAGCTTCACTTTCAGATGACATAAGAAGCTGCTTATTTTGCTCCATCTTCGAAAAAGATGGTCAAAGGAAACAGAGCGCATAGACTTACAATCTTGTACTTATCAAGCAGACAATAAAATAATTATATATTTAAGGTAACAATTCCTTGGAACGAGGAGAAAAAATAATTTTTTTTTTTTTAATCATTCTGTCAGGCAATATCTGCAAACTTTTCGAAATGTCTTGTGTACCAAAATTTCGACTCAGACTATTTTCTTATCATTGGTCTGCATATGCATCTTTTCGACAATTAAAATATGAAAAATAAAAATAAAAAAATAGTTATAGTTTTATGAAAAAAAACTAGAGAAATAAAATCTTAATAAAAGAAAAAGATATGTATGACATGATTTGGATGGAATCCGTCACTCTATCTAGCAGCACGTCGCCGAAAAATTAAAAACAAAAAAAGGAAAACAAAACACAAACACAGCAGAAAATAAATAAAATACACGACTAGCAATGAAATTAATTGGAATGATTTCAGTATATTTAGAATTTAACAATTTAAAAAAAAAATTAATTTTTTTTTTGCAACGACAACAACCGCATAGTTTTGCATGCTAAATATTAAGACCCAAGAGTGACAATGTTTTTAAAATTAAAACAAAAACGAAAAAAAAAAACAAAAAATCCAAATTAAATGAAAAATGATCTTACTTAAGCTGCAAACATTTTATTTATTTATTTTTTTATTATTATTATTCTCGTTTTTTCTTTTTTTTCTTCTCTTTTTTTTCAAAATCCATTAAAATCGAGCAATTTTTTCTTTTAAAACGATTTTTTAATATATTTGTTTTCCTTTTATATTAATTTAAGAAAAGTAATAACGCGTTGTTTGCTTACATGCAAAATAGTCGAAAAAAAAACTGCAACACAAATATTATTAAAACATAAATGATTGATGTGGCGCCACTTAAGCCACTCGCTTATATATTCTTACAGAATCCACTTAGATCCGTACATAGTTCAGTTCAAGTGTATATCAACTGATTGATGATCATGATAAAGTTGATGAAGATGTATGAATTCATAAAAATTTGTTGATATTGTTTAACAACATCGTTAACATCAGTTCATGCTATAATAATAACAATAACAATAATAGGCCTGAAGTGTATGTGACATACTAAACATGAAAAGAAGGAAAATAAATAAAAGAAAAAAAAAAGAAAAAAAATGAAAACTGATTAACTAGCGTTGTTTTTGCTGGCATTGAACTAATTGTTTAAAAAAAAAGAGCTCACTTAGCATATTTATGATTAAAGTTCAAAAAGGAAAGTCACAATATTCGGTGACAGACATTTTATGACATTCAAGGTTGTTCAGTTTCTATATGAAATTCGTTTAAAATTAACGCAAAAAAAAAAAAACTGTTGAACCTTTATTACACATTTTGAAGATCATTCTAAATGTAAAACGAAAAGTCTGTTATTAATTACAATTTTTGACTTGAAGCTCAACGTCTAACTCATATATGTGACGCAAAATAAATTTAAATATTGTTTCAGTTTTTAAAAGAATAACAAGCTTGACAAGTTTCTTTTTATACAAAACGCAGTAAGAGACTGCCGGCAAAGGGATAAAGTAGCCCATAGTGGAATGAATAATAAAAGCATGCTAGAAAAACGTCATCAAATCGATCATTTCTTCATTTAAATCTCCCTTCAGACGGCAATTAATTAATGCAAACTTTGAAGTATTCATGTGTGCATTGAAACGCATATTTTTGCAAGATTGGACAGCATTCGAAAACTCTTTATGTTGATTTAAAAATTTATTTCCATAATCATTAATTATATATGTATTTAATTATGTTCACTAATATGAAATCCTCTAGAGCCTTATAGAGGCATACACACATACACACTTTATATGAAATTTCACTTTTACTTTTCTTTCCTAACTAATAAAATTATGTTCGACTATGATCGAATCTTTTCTACCCAACACCTTTATCTTATAAAAATCTAGGCGGGGATAATTTTTTCCATTTTTAGGGAACAATGTGCAAACTTTTAATGTAAGCATCTGTTCTAACATATTTTAAGAGAAGTAAACAAAACACCCAGAAAACACAGATATTTTCGTTTTATGTTATACTGTAGATATCCAGGCATTCCCTTCGACAGATTTGGCTCATCTTCAATATCAGCATACGTGCAAGAACGTTCGATGTTTTTATAAAATTTGATCAAAATATCTTCATTTTTGCGATCGAGAGAATCCTTAGTAAAGACATTACACACAGATAAGCAGACAGACTAACGGATAATTGGATGAACTGGCAAACCTAGATGGATTCCGAATTTCATAGTGACCAAGAATATTTATATTTTATAGGATCTTGCAAGCTTATGTTTTCTTAGAAAAACTAAAATTTCAACACCCTATTATATTGGATGATTTAGGCGAGATCGATTGTTTCCATTTTTATACTACAGATATTACAAGATAACTGACACAATCGACGTGGAAAGTTTTATAAATTTATCTGCTTTGGTTTATGAGTAACAAGCAAAAATCACAATTTTTTTTCTTTTTTTTTTGATTTTAAAAACAGAAGGTTCCTCAGTTTATGTGTTGCCGTAGACGTGTCGCTTCATGGACTCTACCTCACTTTGAATACCAACTTGCGTAAAGGAACTTCCAATGTTTCTGCCAAATTTGTGGCCAGAAGACCGTTTACCACAGACATTACGCCGACGGATAGATGGACAGATGGATAAGCTTAAATGGCATCGATGACTGACCTCGTGACCTTGTACGAGTAACAATAATTTATATGCAAAAATTAAATATTATTTTTACTATTAATTGATTATTTTTTTATAGTTTAATTATTTTGTTTTTTTAATATTAATAAATGAAATTCAAGTTGAAAAATTAATAATTTTTATTTTACTTATTTTTGTATTGTCAATTACTATCATTTTTAAAATTTCAAAAACATTTCACAAAAATGTTTAAATTTACTTATATTTTTATTTATATGTTGTTAACAGAATGTTTCGATGGTAAATATTTGCGTAAGCATTCATATCACACATGTTGTGTATATAGACAACGAGACAAATAGATACGATTAAGTTGTAAATAATGGATAAAATGCACCTATTTCTGCATGATTTTGCAAATGTTTGTTGTTGCATATTTACAAATGCATTTATTTAAATTATAAAAACAAAAAGAACAAATTATTTACGATATTTTTGCAAAATATTTTTATATAAAATATATATAATTAAGATTTTTCTTTATCACATAAATTTTAGTGTATTAAAATGTGGGAAGTAATTAAAAAAATATCCTCATGCAGAGACAACGAGCGCTGCAATGTCTTATAACGTTAGCGGAATATACACATACATACATGATTACATACATACGAGACTAACTCAACTAACCATAAATATCAGCGAACTTGTCTCCATGCAGGGACAACAGGAGAGCGTATGATTGATATGAAATAATTGTGATAAATAAAAAAATTATTTAAAATAAAAATAATAATAATAAAATTTCAAAAAATATATATATTTTTAATTAAACAATAAAAGGATTTAAGTCAAGATCAAAAGAGTGGTTATGTTTGCCCATTATCTCTCTCTCTCTCTCTCTCTCTCTCTCTCTCTCTCTCTCTTTCTCTCTTTCTCTGTCTCTTATCAGATTAAACAAAAAATTACGAATCGCAGTACATCGTTCAATTCATCAAGTTATCAAAATACTGATATTAATAATTTTTACCGTTATTTGTGTTTTCATCAGCGCTTATCTAAACGCCGGCAATATTTTCGGGCATCGAATTGGGCGTGTCCTCGAAATTATTAACAATACGACAAACAAGTGAAAATTTAAAATATAAAAATATTCGTTAAGAAAGAAATTAAGTCTCTAAAGTACAAAACACTTAATGAAGAGAACACAACACAAAAGTTGAATGATTTTTTTTATTTGAAATATAACTGCAATGCCAAGAAGAAATCAAAAACTTGCTCGATAAGTCAATCGACCAAAAATAAAAATGTCTTTAAATAAATGGATTCGCAGATACTTCAGGTGGTTACCTTTGTGGATCTATACATATAATGATCACTTTGCGGGCATTTTTTTTTTATTCTTTCTTTTTTGATGTTTCAAACGTAATAACAAATTTAGTAGATTCATTACCTTCAATTATACTGATATTAATGAAAACAAATTGTTATGGAAAAACAAGTCAATGGCCATTTGTAGAGAGTCTACCTAAACATAGAAAAATAAATAAATAAATACAAACAAATAAACAAACAATTTGTATTAAATACATATACAAGTCTTTGACGAGCCGTGTCAATCACTCAAGTAAACAGACACCAAATCGAACAGAAGGCGCTTGTCATACCAAAAATTTATTCAATACCGCAATTATTTTAATGTCTTGCACCTAATAAAACAAATAATTGCGAAAAGGAAAAAATCTATTTGAAATGCAGACAAAATACATTCGAGTTAAAAAAAAAAAAGGAAAAGGAAAAAGAAAAAAAAATGAAAAAAAAAACAATAACAAAAAGCAAGAATTTTAAAATAATTTTTAAGTTTAATGAACGTTTAATGAACAATGACCGACGCATAGGAAATGAATTTAAATAAATTAATAACAGAAAGAAAAAAAGAAAGAAAAAGAAGAAGACAAGTATCCCTATCAAAAACCCATAAGGCCATTAATCATAATAAATTGATATTAAATCAAATTAATTAAGAATAACAAAAATACATTAAAAAGAAAATAAATAAAATATAATTAATTTTAATTATCATAAATGTCTTAATAAGTCTGCTAAAGGAGACCACAAAAACAAATTTAGCGTAACAATCAGTTAGACTATCGCTGTTAATTATATTTAAAGCAAAACAATTCTATTTTAACAGAAAAACCAACAAAAAGGCTAAGTCGCATTCTAATGATTATTTACATATTGTAAAGCATTAAGACAACGGCAATTGCATTACAAAATAAGTGATATGCAGATTTTTTTCATTTTTTAAAACATAAAAATTTTATCACACAACTATTCGTATGCATAAGTAGAAAAAGATCACATAATAAATAACGCTAAACACGCGAAACAATTAACAGAATTTATTGTGTTTGCCTTTAGGATGATTCTTGGATATCCGCTATCTAAATAATCGTATATCATTGAGCAATTCAATCCCGATCATAAATTCTCCATGAATTTCCATAACTTCTTATGAAAGATTTTTAACCAGCGATTGGATCACACACTTGAAAATATCAAATACAGATTTACAGGTTATCAGTCACAAGAAATTAATTTAAAGATTATTTGTTAACAAATTATTAAATTTATTTTTTATTGTTTGATCGAAATATTCATGAAAATTTTAATCTCTTTATTACCATTCAAATATTTCGTAAATGCAAAATTCACTTAATTCTCGAGGTACAAACGATTGTAACTTCTTGATATTTATCAATACAGACGCTGTCTCTCACATCTCTATTTAACAGAATCTATGGAAAGAAAACATAGTTTGCATATACGGTCTAATTTTTAAATAACAACTAGCAAACAGCCAAGCGAGAAATGGAAATATTCGAATCAAATAACTTGCCTTCTTATGGCTTCGGTCGGATATTTTAAAATGTTATAAAAATGGCATGAAAAAAACTTCAAATTGCCCGTAGCTTCGTAACGGAAATTCGGCAAGAATGAACAGAACTATACTTTCCGTTAATTATTCTGGGATTCCTTAAAAGACTCCGTACAATTCTGAGTAAATATAAGCGACAAATCAAAAAAATCTAGAAATCGTAATCGAAACTAAATGTGTGTTTTTTTTCTTGTTTCTTTCTCTTTCTTTAATTTTCAATCGAGTCGACATTTTGATAAAATTACTTTAAGTCTTGAAAGTTTTTCATAAAATTTCAAAAATATAGAAATTTACAAGAATTGTTTATTTCTATTAAAAATCGTTAAAGGTCTAAGTATTCTCTTAAAGGCCCGCCGAAGTGTGCATTAGAAATTTTATACATTCTTTTATCGTATTTGTAAACATTTTACGTTATTTTTCAATATTAAAGAATTGGAAATATTTTCTAAATCCAATTTTATGATTTTATAATTTCAAAAATTTGCAAATAGAAAAGTTCGAATCAAATAATTATTGTTGATGACGAGAAATGTGCGTAACAATTTCAAATGTGACTAAGAATTTACAAAGCTTTCCCTTATTAAAAATCGTTTCTTTCTTTTTGAAAATTTTCTTAAGTTTTAAAAAGATATATATATATATAAAAGATTTTATAAGTTTTTTTATTAATATTTTTTTTTTTTTTTTTTTAAGGTTTAATAGCTATTTATTACATTTCTTTTCCTATCACCCAAAAAAAAAAAAAAAATCTTAATTTTAGGCTGTTTTGGGTAACACTGCCACCATTTTGCACCCTAAAGTCAACAAAGAACTAAAGTAATAATTTTTTTAATTTATGTTATTTAATAATTTCGGAAAATGTCATTAAAAAAAAAGCTTGAAATATTCTAATCAATAACAAAAAATTAGTAAATAAAACCGATTAGGTTCTGAGTTAACGTTGATAAGAAACAGTTTAAGGCAGAGGATTTATGCGGCCTTTATGCTGACTACAAATAAAACTGAAAAGATAAAAAATTAGATAAGATATGAATTTTTTCTCAAACATAAAAAACTTCTTCTGCTTGTTTTCGGTATTAATAACCAGAATTTTAAAGGTAAGAAAGAACTTATGAGATTTAGTCTTAAATTAGAAAATGTGTTTGCGATTAAATTTTATGCGTTGAGTTAAGGAAGATTTTTTTTAATTTTCTTTTTTTTTTTATAAATTTTTATAACCTAAAATATTTTCATTCATATTTCTAAAAATTATATCCAAATGTACGTAGGATTTTTGCGGTATCTTGTGTCATGTAATTGTTAAGAATCACTTAAAACAAATTTAAATTTAAAATTTTATGAAGTAATCCAGAGGATAAGCAAAGAAATTGGAAATTTTGTATTGTTTCTGAAAGTTAACTGTAAACGATCAATATTTCGAATGGAATATTTTAAAAATTCATATCATTTAGTAATGATTTTTAATAAAAAGTCTTCATTAAATTAAATGAATTTAAATTTCCGTTCTATTATTTTAAAATTGTTTTAAAAATTAATTTAAAATTAATTTCGCAAAATTTTCATGAATAATTATAAAATTTCAATTATTAAGAATTGTTTTTTTTTTTTTTTAAGACTTAAACATTTGTAAACATTTTTCTTACACACATACCTCCTTCTTGCGAAAGCAAACGCAAATTGTGTCTGATTGTCTGCTTGCCTGCGGCCCGATTAGCAATAGTTTGAAAGAATATTAATAATAATTCCTTTTTTTTTTTTCTTTTGCGATTTCTTTATTGATTCATATACGATAAGAGCCATACAATGTGTTCACAATGTCTTAAACACGTATTGTTTGCTAGCAATTGAAAAATTTATAAACATTTACATACAAATCAACCAACACCAAAGCAACAATAATATTTTCTTAAATGTTTATATTACGTTCGAGATGTATTTTTAACGAAATGCAAAATTTCGGTTCCATTTAAATTTCAATTTAAAAATTTTAAATTTTGTTTTTGCTTTTTTTTTCTTTTTTCTTCTTTTTTTTTTTAATTATGCAATTTTCAGCCTATGAGGGGAAAGTCTGTTAATATTATTTAAAATTCATTATAAAAAAAAAGGCAGTAAACACGCAAATATATATTCGTTTAAATTAATTACATACGCTCATCGTTTAAGTACCGTTTGACAACAAACGTTTCCATTTGTAGCGAATTGATTAATGAATATATTTAAAATTTTCGTAAGATATTTGAGAAAATATAAAAAAAAAAAAAAAAAATAAAAAAAATTGCTTACAATTTTGTTTTCTTTTTTTTAAATATTCTTTGTGCCTTGTTTGCTATGCGAGGGTAACGAACATTTTATTTTTATGCCGCCGAGTCGGAACGATTATCGAAATAAGACTAATTGAAAAATTTCTTTGCTAAAATTTTGTTTGTCTAAATTCGAATCTATTTTCTTGTATAGAAAAACTACAAATACATGCGGGAGATATTTACTGAGAGCCGGCATATATACTCAATAAAATCTACCCCCTTCTAATTTCTTTTTGCGGACCAAAACATCTTAATGAGCTTAGAGGTGAAAAGGTATTTTGTTTCGGACGACCTCTCTTCTGCTCAATGCGTTACGCATCATATATTATTTATCGGCGTATACTCAAAACAAGAGACAACAAACGAAAAATCCTTATATTGAGCTTAAACCGAATTTTTATATACATTACTTTCTTGATTTTATTGTTTTTTTAATAAATATTGAATAAAGAAACGATTTTTCTTTCAACAAGAAAAGTTTATAACAAACGCCTGGCAAAAGGAATAGGCTTAGTAAGCGTAAGTATGAAGTATAAAAAAGTATTTTCATTACGTGTAATCAACCAATTTACTGCTGTAGAGTAGCAACATAAAACATAACATATGTATAGTGGCCTATTTAACATAACACATGGACTGAAATTTAACATATTAAGCAACACATCCTTGAAGAGTAGGCAGTTTGTCGCTTAGTGTTTGAATTTCCAACTGCCAAGAATTGGTCAATTTTGATGAACACAATTTATGAAATTAATTCCTTCACAATAAAATGTAACTACTATTCAAAGCAAAGTTTCATAATCGTTAGACAAACCGATCGACAGATGTACAAAAGAAGATGACTTCCTCCAGTTTTCTAAGAACCCCTAAGTTCTACTAATTTCATATCATTTTAATATAACGAATAATGAAAAATATTTAAAAATTAAAGGACATGCAAGCCTAATGCAATT
Source organism: Glossina brevipalpis (assembly GCA_000671755.1). Taxonomy (NCBI): domain Eukaryota; kingdom Metazoa; phylum Arthropoda; class Insecta; order Diptera; family Glossinidae; genus Glossina; species Glossina brevipalpis. The sequence continues at coordinate 405,999 of KK351039.1, read as the reverse complement.
CATGTCAACAGACGTAACAATATAGCTTTCATAAGTTCATATAAAAAAACCTTTAAACCCTTCTATAGCATAACACTAGTAGACGTAGTAACATAATATTTGTAAAGACATATAACATAATATGTCTAAAATATTATCTAAGCACTTAAAACGTAGGCGTCAATCATACGTATTAATAAAATAATTGCACCGACAAAAGGGTTTATAATTATATCTTAAATATTTATTTTTCTAGATTTTAAGTAATTTTTTGCATTAAGAACAAAATCAACGTAAAATTAAAATTAGGGTTAATTTTTTTATTGCAATTATTTATTCTTATGAAATATATATATATAGGATTTAACGTTTAACAAACCTAATATATCTTGTATATTGAATGAAAATATATAAACACCCACACGCGCGTATATAATCATCCATAAATAATTAATAATTCACTAAATATTATAAATAAAAAAAATCAGCGAAAATATTCACAAAAACTATCGCTTACCCCTTCATTCTGCCTAACCTTCTGCCGAGGAGATTGTGAGACTTTTTCTTAAACATTGATCAGCAACATTGTATATCTGTGTTAATATGCGGTGTCAGCAGCGCGTTATACTGCAAGTTGCCGAAAATTTTTCTAAAATAGATGTATTTTTCTAAATTTGTTTTAGAACGTGCCATTTAACCGTTAGGTTTTTATTTGTTTTTGTTTTTTTCGTTTCTTTTCGTTTTCATTTTTTTTTTTCTATGTTCGAATCGAACTTATTTCTCTTCGAGAAAGAGCGTTAGTTTTTATTAATTAGTTGGTTAGTTGTATACGAAAATTGTTGCTGTTGTTGATTTTAAACTAAATAATCTGCCTTTCACCTCTCTATGGGAAGCAGTTTTAATAGTGTTTTGTTATTAAGAAGAAAAAAAAATAAAAATAAAAAAATTTATGAAAACTTAGTTGGATTTTTTTTCTTTTAATTTTTGTTTATGCGACTGAAATTCGAATTATTTTTTAATGAGTTCATGACTCATGCGGCTATGAAAGATTTATAGAAAAATTGTATAAATCAATTAATTGTTTTTTTTTTGTTTTTTTAATAAATAAATAGATTAAAAATAAACATGTAATTAGTTTTCTTAATATAAAAATTTAAAAGATGAAATCTTAATGGTTTTTTTTTTTAATTAAAAAGCTCATAAGAACAACATAACATTTTTCTTATTCGAAATTAGAAATCATTTTAACTTTAATTAACGGTTGATTGAAAGTAATTGTCTTCTCGTACGATTATTGTTTAGCATGATTAAGTTTTTGTTGTTATGTCTCTATATTCTTAATTGTTCCATAAGATTATAAATGAATTCATTTTTTATACAAAATTTTATTAAATTTTGATTAAAAAACTTCTATAGAAATAATTATAATTAGAAAAATTTTATTTAAAAAATACGAAAATTAATAACAAAAGTTTTTTTTTTTTAAATAGAACTTCTTCTCTGACTTGAATAGAATAAGTTGATAGTGTTAAGATGCGAGTAAGTTAACAGTGTTAAATGAAGAAAAATTTGATAGAAAAATATAACAAAAAAAAAGAAATCAAAATTTGCAACGCACGTCCATTGAAGTTTATGGTGACCTTCAAAATAAAAGAACAAATGCTAATAGTAATGTATCAGGACAGTTGTATTAGGATATAATGTATAAGTTATATACGCGAACATATATATACACATGTCCCAAATATCGTTTTGGTGCTAAAAAAAAAACGGAATAATAATTGCACAACTTTCCCAGTAAATTTACAATAATTCTCCAAAATCTCTATTGAGGTACACTTTAACGAGGACACCTTAGGAAGATAGACTAGAGAAAAGTGTATAAATTTTAAAAATTTTAAAAGTTTTACATTTCAGGTTTCGCACAGAGATATATAACATACAATAGCATACTTTCCATATTACATTCTTTTTCTCTCTTCTACGGATATAATAATAAGTTTTGAAAGTTTAAAAAGATTAACTATAATTAATTCAACAATTCTTTCATTTTACAAATATTTTTCTAATTCTCTTTTCTCACTTTGACCTACAGTATCCAATGTACCATGTAACCTCCCGTTGAGTCCAAATTTCCTTACCTCTTTACACCTTATGGACGCTTAAATGCATATTCAAAATCAATAATTTTACGGTTTAGGAATAATTTTTTATGTTAAATATACGTTCATTACCCGTTCATTACTATTAATTATTTTATTTGCTAATATAGTTATTTATTTATTATTATTTCTTTTTATTTACTAACCGTATTAAAAGCAAGTTCTAAATGATAACAAAATTTTTATTATAAAGCGAAAATTATTCGGATTTTTGTAAAGCAAATTGAGCGCTTTTTGAAACGATTTGGAAATTCTACATTTTTCGAAAATTTTGCATTTTGGGTCAGGCTTTGTTTTTTTCATAAAAGAAGTCTAACGTAACCGTGATGTTAGGAAAGAAATATAATCGCATCAAATATATGCTATAATGTTAAGTGTAATTGGTGGCGCTTGCTATAGGGAATGAATTTGTTAATATTTTAATTTCGGAAAGAAGGTTCGTACTTTCAGTCGCGGAGCGTGGTAAATAATTCACATTTATTCTAAAGCTACATCAATGTGTTCTGCTCGTAAATTAAATCGAAAATTGTTTCCATTATTGGGGCTATCTAAAGAAAAAATTAGCTAAAATGGAGTTGTAATCATAAAAAAACTTAGTAAACCAGAAGCGTGTATCTAACTCACCATACCGAAGTACAAATCACAACACGAAACTCCATACTTTAAATTACGATTGATTCATATTCTTAGCTGAATGTTCGATGAGGTAAAAGCAAAACAATTATTAATTAGGTACACGCCTCATAAATTGAGGCTACGCATCTCATTGATCTTTTTTCTCACTTCTTTCTCTGTGATCAGCAAACGTTTTATGACAACGCCTGAGTGACTGGACATAAAACAAATATTTCGGTTTTTTTTCTATAATAAAAATTACTAGAGTTTCAAAACGATGTTTTTTTTTTATTTTTACCACCCACTTATTTGACATAAGGCAAAGGCATATTAATACATCTTTGATTTTTTTTCCCAAGTCTTTTATACATCAGTAAACACAAAAATAATTTTCGAAAATAATAACTTGCACGAGGAGACGAAATGCTGTTATAAATACTTGTACGTAAACGAGGAAGGAGTGGTGTTGGCATGTAATGGGATGCTGTAATACTTCAGCGAACGCTGGCGCGGACATTACAGTGCGAACAATGCCAGAAAAAAAGAACGCTAACGCATGACGCTGCCTATCGCCGACTAAACTTAGGAATTAATTCTAAACAAATGAAATGCATTAATAATAACAACAACAAATACTAGAAGCGGTAAAAGTGACACTTGAGCGTAAATATTTTTTTAGTAGATTTTTTTTTTTTTAATTTTTACTATTTTAATAATAAAATTTATAGCATCATAAATAAAAATTCCACACAACATTTCCAAGTGTATTAGAGATGAGCGTGACCAACAGCCGCATTACTAGCAATCATAATATTTTGTTGACAATCTAAGGTTAGATCAGCTAACAATTTACAATATACAGCGACTGAAGCGCTACAAATTTGTTGTGCTGTTGACAAGGGCGCGACCTAACAGAAAGTCGCACGCACATAAATTGATCCCAAATGGAATGATTATGTCACCCGCCTGTTTATCATAAATATTAAGTAAGTTTTTGAAAAATTGTTTTTGACTTTACTTGAAGAGAATATAAATTTCTTGATTAAGAAAATTTCTATTGAATAATTATAATTAAAACAAAAAAAAAAAAAAGGAGTACGAAAAACATATAAAAGGTATACGTTCGACATAAGCGATACTATCTTTCAAACGTTTTCTTAATAATAAATTGAAATATATCTTAAGCAACTGTTGAATGAAAAATCTAAGATTGGAATTATCACTTTGATGCCTACGGAGGAGATAGACAGTATATGCTAAAGCACCTGGGATTCGCAATGAAAAGCGAGAAATTTTTAAAGAAAGACAAAAAAAAAGGCAAAAGGACAGGCAGACGAACATGATCAAGTCTCAATCAGAAACTTATGCTTATCAGATCTAAACACATCTTATGGTATTTCCGATCTGGACTTCTGCATGTTGCTTAAGGTAGCATCAACATATTAAACCCTATCCCACGAAAATGAAATCAACTAAAGAAGTATTAATCTATGTGCTATCATAAGGAACCTACAACTGACGGTCCATAGAAGTTTTGATTTAAATTTTTTTAAAGCTTAAAAAGAATTTAAGCTGTTTGGAAGTAGAGCGTACAATTCTGGGGAATAGCCGGTAGTTTTGATAGTGAAATACTTCAAAAATATTAATGTAAGAATCTTTGTTTTATTGTTGATTTATTTTCATTATTTATTATTAAAAATCGAATTCGAAGCTTTTCTTCTAAATATCCTGACAGACTGAGCAGTCCCATAAATTACTTGATAATATCTTTTCTAGATGAAACAAATGAAATAAGAAGGTCGAAAAGTCGTTACGTATTGGATCTTTTATTTAGACATTAATTTATTTTTTTCTTAAATTATTTTAAATAATTTTAATAAATTTTCTAAGTTTATGTAGGTTTCCGTTTCCATAATATTTATAAAAAAAAAGACACAAATGATTTCAATTGCACTTCAAAACTATTTTCAGAAGAGAACTTTTTTTTTTGATTAACTTAAATGATCTCTTAAAGAATTAAGAATAATATAAAAAAAGATGATTGTGAGCGCAGCCAAATTTGAAACGATTCAAAATTTTGATTTTCCGATCATAATAGTGCTTCGACGGTATGCGAGCATTTGGAACTTTGAATACTTTTTTCTCAAAAGCAGTATTTTTTAAAATGGCACGCAACACATAACCCCAACAATACTCGTACGAAATTTTGGCGGCTTCTTTAATACAACAAAACATTTTAGCGAGGGAAATTTTCGAAAAGTACATTTGAATATTAATTATTAACTTGTAGAATATTGAATTTTTTTCTTTTTTTATTCAAATACTCGTCAACCGCACAAAAAAATCGATATTATTCAAAATCCACTCGTACCTATCTTTTGTTTTTTCGTTTTTAATTCAAGTTTGCTCCAGCGACAAAGCACCGCAAATTAAAGATGCTTCGCCAGAACAGTTGGGGTGTTGTTATTTCTTTAAAATTTTTTATATTTTTTATTGTTTTTTCATAATTATTTTTTTTAATATTAAGTTTGATAATCTTTTCAAATATTAAGTTTTCTTTCCATCCCAGAAAAATTTCCCAAAAAAATTTCTTTTCTTCTTCAGTCTGTTACAGATCTTTAATAAAGATTCGAACTTGTTTTTAAGGTTCAATAAATTTCTAGTCTTAATAATGGCAAAGAGATCACTAAAAGCTCTAACAGATGTTTTACATTTTTTTACTAAAAACATTGTTTTGATTTTTGTCTATTTTTACTTTAATTTTTATTTTTAATTTTTTTTTTTTTTTAATTTAATTTCCTTATTTTCCATTTGCGTGGTAGATAACAGACGGATTTTATATTAAAATTTTTCTATTAAATCATTTTCTATCTACAGATAAATAAATTAAATTTGACCTGAACCACACTGGACATATTTTATCATCAACTCTTACCGGATTATAATAAATAAAATAAAATAAATAAATAAATAAAATCTATTTTTGCTTTCGCTTACCATACACGAACCACAAAGTTTTTAGTAAAAAATATTAAATTAAAATAAATTTCAAAATCTCAAAGATTTTCTCCTTAATATTCTTAATCGCATTGCATGTCGCTTTGCAAATTAAGATTTCTTTCCGATTCATTTGAAATGATAATAAAAATTTTTAATTACCTTAATAAACTCGTGCAGAGTTCTGCCAAGACGTTGAAAGCCCATACTTGAGTTTTCTCTTTAGTTTTCAACACGTGTAAGTATTCAAATATTTTAACTGTTAAATCTAACTTTTAATTGACTTTTATTTAAGTTTTTTCTTTATTTCTTTCTTTCAATTTACAACGATTTATTTTGTTTTGTTTATATAAATCTTTTGTTAATTGATTCTATACGTTTTTCAGGTTATTTTTAAAATTTTCTTGTAATAATTTTCATTAGAAAAAAGAAAATGTTTGTTTATAAGCTCAGATCCATTTATCCTTTTGTTTATTGGCTACAATACTGGCAGATTTTCTTCTTTTTTTTTATTTTCTTTCTTCTTAAGGAAATTAATCTTTTCACGTTATTAACACATCAACGCACATCAATCACTTAATTTGGATTTTCTTTATTTTTTTTTTTTTTTTGTTGTTTAATATGAAAAATTTGCATAAATTTGTTGAACTTCCAAACTACGGCAAACGGCAAACAAGTTCAATGTACGTCGTTGACTGTGCACATGCGGTGGCATAAAGAACAATCATAGCACAGACAACGGAGCACACAGACAACGTTTGAAAAAAGCATTTCTGCCTTTTTACTCTAAAGAGATGATCAGAACAACGATGATTATAATGATGATGATGATGGTAATGATGACGATGATGGAAACAAGGAAGTAATGTAAGCAGTAGTTGTGAACGGTTTAGTCTCTGAGAAAATTTCAAGAATTTTTTTTTTTTTTTTTTTTGGCATTTATTCTTCTTTGAAGCATATAAAGTGGCGCTAATGCTGATGTTTTCTTGCATGTTTCATCACCACCACCACCACCAACTCCACCGTCAACACCACCACCACCACCACCACCAACGCCGCTACCATCGTCATCATCAACAATACAGACACGCGAAATAACTTTGTCCACCAGCGAGCGGTTAATGTTAAGTCGAACGTCTGTTTGTATTTTTCACTTTTTTTTTCTTTAGAGAAACAGACGTTATTTGAACAAGTGATGAACGCGAAATAAACGAGTATCGCTTAATAATAATAAAAGGAATCCCATGCACATGACACGTTCGCTTAAGTCACTCACTCATATTGTGCATGGGGAGGAACCAGAAATGTTATCTGGCGTTCGTTGTTAATGCTGGAAGGTAAGGAACGCAACTGTGCACAAAATGTGCAAAAGGCTGAATAAGTCAAGCCGTTGTTGTCGTCGTTGAGAGACAAAACGGTCATTCGTGGGTTTTTTTGTTGTTGTTCTTATTGTTGTGCTATCGTCGTCGTCAATGTGTTGCTGTTTTTATTTTTATATGCATATATGGCTTTGTGTGTGTGTGTGTGTGTGTGTGTTCGCGGCAGCAGCAAGGTTTTTTCAAAAAAAATCGACTTTTTTTTGAGCCTTAAAGAAGACATACACAGAATTCTTTTTTTGAAAATAATATTTTTTTTTTTTTTTTTTTAAAAACTTATCCGTTAAGTTGAAATATTTCTTATTCATAAGGTTTTATTGGTAAATATTGTTGTTGTTTTAAACTAAAGTCGACTTTTTCCACTCAATTGGTCTCTGAAAAGCCCACACTTCAACACACATACACATCACACTTCTTCTGATGCAGTTTAACACTATTCACAGAACAGGCTGGACTGCCTTCTTGCCAGCCTTACACACACGTTTGACAGACACTCTAACCGCACGACTAAACAATTCGCCTTGTAATGTTTAAAAGAAAAAAAGAAAACAAAAACAAAAGCAAAAAAAAATATATGCAATCCTTTGAACAACCCAGCAATCCAGTGCAACAACAGCCTCAACAATAACAAAACAGTCAGAAAGCAAAATATGCAAAAAGAGAAGAAAAAAAACACACAAAACAACACAAAAATCACACAATTCCGTCGCCATATGCCCTCAAAAACGAAACAGTTTCGTTTGCAGTCACTTGCCAGCACTGAGTTATTCTTTGAATTGAATACAAAGTGAACGAAAGAAATGAATATGTTCGAGAGACGTTAACATACGAAACGGAGCAATAGGCGAATGTTGTTCCTGTTGCTGTTGACGATGATACGATGATACGATGATACGATGATGATCATGATGATGCTGATGGTTTGTGGCTTCTTTTGATTGCGTTGGAGTAAATGTTTCTCATAACAACTCAACAGCAAAAAACAAAATAAAAACAAAAACAAAAGCAACAACAATAAAAGCGACAACAACACGAAGAATTCTTCTCAGTAACTCAACATGTTTTTCATATAAAATGATACTCATGCTGATGCCGATGCTGTTGCTGTTGCTGTTGCTGTTGCAGCTGCCGCCACTCTTGATGATGGATATTTGCTGCTCTCTTTTGTTGCTATTGTTTTGCGTTATTTTCGATCATGATAAGCGGAATGATGGCACGAGTGAGTACCACAACAACAGTAACTAATTTTGTTTTTTGTTTGTTTGGAATTTGAATCATGTCATGTTGTGGTAAATTCCCTTCAGCATTATACGTCTAATACCAGCAGCTTTTCATTCTTTTTTCTTTTTTTTTTTTTCATTTTCGGCGATCATTAGTCATCTGCACTAATCGTTTAACTGTGGCTTATGATGATGTTATTACAAACGCATGTGTAATTAATATCTACACTTTTGTTTTTAGTTTTTATTTCGATATCTCTTTGAGGAGAGTGTATTAAATCGTTCAAAAAATTCTAACGTACAGGGAGCTAAGTCTCTGAGACGTAATAATTTTGCATCAGGGAGAATAGCGACATGGATGTACCCAATGTCCAGCTGACCGTCTTTCTATCTTCGTTTCCATTCTTTTGTCCACTTGTCCATCTAACAGTGCTTCCGTTTAGCTACTATTCTGTTTATTCTGTTTTATTTAATGACGTCCATCTGTCCGTTAATCTGTTTATTCGCTTCCTTGTCCATTTGCCCCTCTACTTATCCCATCTGCCTGTTTATATATCGGTTCTTTT
>KK351039.1:376735-396851 GCA_000671755.1 Glossina brevipalpis | reverse complement strand
TTATTTAATGACGTCCATCTGTCCGTTAATCTGTTTATTCGCTTCCTTGTCCATTTGCCCCTCTACTTATCCCATCATTTTATTGCCTATTGTCTTCCTGTACCTCTGTCTGGTTTTACTTCTACTGTTTATATCATTCTATTGTTTTTTCCTTTGTTCCATTTTTCTGCCTTTTTTATGTGCTTCTCACTCCCTCTCTCACACACTCTCTCATTCTCTCTCTCCCCGTCTGTCTGTCGCCCTCTTTCCCCCTCTCTCACTCTCTGTCCGACTCTCCCTCTTTCTGCCCCTTTTCCCCTCTTTCTCCCTCTCTCTCTCCCTGTCTCTCTCGCCCTCTCTCTGTCTCTCTCATTCCCACAATAGCCATTTATCTCTATAATCGTCCATCCGTCTGTCCTTTTGCTCAGGTCTCCTCCTTTTCTTCTCCCGGTCTGTTATTTCTCGTGTCTGTCTATCTGTCTACTTTTTATGGGTTCATACGAATGTCTGTTTTCTATTTATCGATTCACCTGCCTCTTCAGATCCATTTGTTGGAATGTTGGCTAGATTTCCTTTTTTCCCCTGCTTCGTTTTCGCAAATTAGGTATAACTGTTCACCGATAAAATGACCGGTAATCATTGTTGGCTTTACCTCTTATAGTTATTCGTCTAACCGTTTCTTTCTTCTCTTTTCTTCATTTCATTTCTTCCATATATCTTCACCTGTACCCTTAAGTATTTTTATTAATTGAAGCATCTTTTGCTATATATATATCGAATATATTTAATAACATGTGAAGCATGCCGGCAGTCTTATGTGCAAATATTTCTGCAACCAAAGAATAAGGTATTTACGCTTCTAAGACACGCCAGTTTATGCGGTTGCTAAAAACATGAAAATTAGGGTAAGTAAAATTCGTATGTGACTTTGGTCCCGTTTTTGTTTTTTTTTTTTTCTGAATGAATTAGATTTCGAGTTAAGATTTCCAAATGAAACACATCAGTTCCGCTATAAATATACATAAATGTGTACTTTTTTTCTGTTTCCATAAAGTATTGTAATTGTATATGATGTGAATTCGTAAGTGACTTTGTTTCCAAGAGCACAAAAAATTCATAACTATTACTGTCATGAACATAAATTATTTCTAAAGCTAGAGCTGGATGTTCAGTGTTGACAGCTTCCTTTCCTCATGAAAAATTGATGGCACGAATACATTTTATTTTTTTTATTTTTTTAGTCTTTGCATTGTTAAAGTTTATTAGAGTTAACATCATGAACGTTTGAAGCAAAATAAAATGGAATCATCTCTCTGGTACTGAAATAACTAAACGCGTTAATCGTAACATCGTTATGAATACTTCATATTCAAGCTCAAAATAATATCAATCTGGATCGATCGACTCAAGATCCTTTAATTATCCAATTTTCAGTTGACTCGAAATTAACGTACAAATATATTAAGTGGAACTCCCCTTTCCCTTCCTTTTGGTCTCTCTCATGCTCTCTCCACCCCTCCTCCCCCTCCACCTTTCATATATTTTTCTTAAAGAGTGAGTTTCGGTTAATTTGTGGAGATCCCATAGAGTGCGCATAAAACAAAGTAATATACAATGAACCATGTAAGTCCCTATGTCCGTTCGGTTGTTTCCCATTTGCTGCTGACGCTTCTAAAGTTAGCAGAAAGCAAAAGTATATTCTCTTAAATTGGTTCCACAGATCAAGATTGGAAATCAAATTGATCTGTAGTCTATAAAAATTAGAACACGTGGTTTCCGATCTCATTGACTGCAACCTTTTCGAGCATCAAAAATTTTAAAAGGTTTTTTTAAAATAAACTTTTTTTTTCGCTCATTAAGAACCGCCATAATTTGTTTGCATTCAAGGAGCAACACTGTGTGTGTGTGCAGAATTTTAAACATTCTCTTAAAACGTATTATGTCTTCAACAATAAAAAAAAAATGAGAAAACAAATCGTGAAACATTACATATGGTTAACTGTATGGTTTTGTTGTTTTAACCCAAATTTCCCGTGGACAGCAAGCAGGAAAACAAATATTAATTTTTGGGACATGTATACGATAGGCAATGGAAAGAGAAAACACAGAAAATCACTTCAACGATTATATTGCACAATATTAAAAGGATGTGATAAAAAATTGTTGAAAGGTGGTAAGAACACATTTCGGCAGAGACGGTGCTACAAAAGTGAGAAACAATTGTCGAGGGAAGACCTACTTTTGCGTCGCCCATAATTTATAATGCATTCATGAATTTGTTTAACGGTTCATTTGTGTTTTTATTATTTTTTCCGTTTTGTGACCACCCATTGTTTTATAAATTGCTTCATATTTTATGTTTGTTTTTTGTTTTTTTTAAATTTAATTTTTAGTAAAATTTTTATTGAAAAATAAGAAGTGTGGGATTTACAGTTTAAAATGAATGTTTTAATGCTAATCATTTTATTACTTTAGATGATTTTACAAAGCATACATTAAAACATGTCTCATCAACTGCTGTAAGCATAACATGATAAGCAAGCGTCAGCATGAATCGTATTTAATACTTTACATTTCACACAAACGTGCTGACATATATATGCAACTTAAATAGAGTGTAATACATCTTCAAAGTAGCCGATCATGCGACAATCCTGATCATATGGTGGGAATACTTTTCAGAAGACAACTGAAAATGCAGAAATAAAAAAACTTCAATATTTGTGATAACAATAGAGAAATCTAACGGTTTCGGCTGACTTCTCTAAGTAATGACGCAAAATTAAGAAGGTAAGGTAAGGTTGAGAATATTTGATTATTCTTTTAATAATACCTGGGAAGGATCACTACACCATCGTCATTATGGGGTAATTGATTACTTGTTCAGGTTTTCGTTAATTACGAAACCTTTTATGAATAAAATTTATCAAAATTCAATTTTGACAAATCTAGAAAAACAAAAATTCAATTTCAATTTTGTTCATCTAGATAAAGTTTTATGAGTGTAATAGTTACTTTAGCACCCAATCAGATGGACGGGCAAAGATAATCTAAAAAAAAAAAAAAAAGAGTATCGGCGAACAGGGCTAAATTCATTACATGCGTTCCACAATACTTCCTGTTCTGTATACACAAATGAAAAACAAAAGAAAAGTTTTGTTGATCTTATTTTAAGTGCTTATCTCTATTTTTGCTCTTATTTTCTACCACGACTTCGTTCAGGACATAATTGCTTTTCGATAGGGCGCCATATGCTGTCGATTGCCATAAATGCTTCAACAAATTTTTTTCTTCTTCTTAAAAAGAAAAATTGCTGAAGAGGAAGTAATATAATATACTGAAGAAAAAAAAGAAAACTATGTTAGTGTTATAAACGTTACGAGAACATATGTCAGCTGAAAGCATAAACAATGCCAGAAAAATGAAAAACTTTAAAATAAATATTTAGAGAAAAAGAAAAGAAAAAAAGCTAAGAATCAGTCTATTATTCCGATAATATCTATTCTTACTAAGCGTAAATGTATTAACAAATTATTGGCTGCTGTAAGTTCAAAACGTAACGTGCTTTGAAGGCTTCCGGCAATACACACATACGCGCTTGCAACACTACATGCAAATCGTATGCAAATTTACATAAATTGCGAAGCAAGGCTGCACACGATTCTCTCTTGTTTATCTTGGATTTGTTGCGCTTCTTATAGAAAAAGATTAATAGGCCCACTAATGCCGAAATTTATATAAATTAAATTTAAAAAATTCTTATAAATCGTACTAATAATGATTATAATACATAAGAAAATATATTATATATACATGTACATACGTACATAAAATCATTTCGTTATTAGTTTTAAGCTCATTTAAAGCATTTAGCAGCATATGTTTCTTATAAATATTCAGTAATGGCGGTGAAGAATCGACAAAAGCTTGTCGTTGTCATAGCTCATCTAAATGCGTTATAAAAAAAAAAAAATAAAAAAAAAATTCTATACAAAATTATTTAAAAGATTAAGCAAATGAGATTTTGATTTATTATTGCAAAAATATTAATAATGAACACATTAGACGGTTGTTAGAAATTAAGGCAATGCAAAGGATTATGAAGTCATCTGAAAAGCTTTTTAAATTAATTAAAAAATAAAAAATAACACAATTTTAATGCGATAGGAAGGACAGCCGACTTATACCGATAACCATGACGAATAACTAAGAAGTTTGCAAAATTTCTATAAAATAAATAAATATATAAAAATATTTTTTATAAAATTTGAGAAATATGATATATAAGCTATGGAAGAAGATTAAAAGTATATGGATGAATGGTACACACAAGAATGGACAGATAGACAGAAATGCCCAATCGAAACTATTTACCCTTTTTTTTCGATCCGTTCTATCATAGAGGCCCAAACCGTGAACTAAGTTACTCCATATTTAGCAAATTTAATTTTTTTTTTTTTTTTAAAAACTATTTCTCTCATAAAGTACTAAAGATAATATTTATAAAAATTATATAAAAATTATGTAAAAATTATTTTTAATATGAGAACTCTTATGTGAAAGTGGAGGTCTTTTGTCAATTTTTTCGTAGTATAGGGCTTCAACAAATTTGCAGTTGTTGACAACGATACCAAATTAATGTCTTCGTGTTTTCGTGATTTCGTCGACATTGCCGCTTTTCAAGAGACAGACCGATACGTCGACGCAAAGGAGACTTACCGTCTATAATCGATTTTGTGTCTTCAAACTTTTTGACCACTCTTCGAATTGTTAGCACATTAGTTGCACTTTCTCGAACAGAGAATCCACGAAGTTTGCTAGCGGTCACAGTGTAACTTTTTTCATGTTTGTAATGGGTTTTTACAGTTACAACGCGTTCTTGTATTGTGTAGAGCTCCATTTTTAATAATCGTAACAATTGTAAATAGGAGCTGTCAAATTTCAGAGTTGCCAGTTGCATGAAAATGAAATGATACAAAATTTAAATAGTGAACTCTTATTGAGACACCCTTTGTATACTTACAATGATTCTTTTTTAGATTCGTTTTTAAGACCAAAGAATTTTGTTAGTTTATTTTCCTTTATTTAAAGATATTTCTTAGCTAATCAGCGTTTTTCTAAAACAATTTTCCTTCTTTCGTAAAAGTGAAGACAGCTTATTGTTTAATAAATGGATTTTTATCTAAATATTATATATTTTTCCATGTATTCCTTGTACACTTGTTGTTGTTAGGGTAACTATATCGTATTTGTTATTCTTTAATTGAGCGATCGATCAATAGAGAAGAGATGTAAGCTTTCAGTTAACCATACACTTACTTTATTTATTTATTTATCTAAAATGATTTTGTGGTGTTTGCTGTTGTTTCAGATGCTATACATACAGTGCGTAAAATATTTTAAAAATCATCTATGGACTGACTATGGACATATGGTGGGAATATAAATTTAGGTCATTAACAATGATGAGAAAAAATTGCAAAAATAAATTATAATAAAAAGGAAAAAAAAGAAAAGAAAAAATAGCTCAATTACTTTAATAATAATAAAAAAAAAAAATAAAAAAATTTCACACGTGCTAGTAAATAAAAAGAAAAATTAAAAAAAAATCAAATGTATTTTAAAATTTTTAAGCAAATTTTATTAAAATAAAAGAAAAAAAATAGTAATAATCGACGAAGGCTAAATAAAAATAAAAATCACTTAACCTTTTTGAAAGATCAATCAAAAGACGCATCAAGTTGGATGATGTTCAGATATGCATATGCATGCATGCATGCATTTATGTAGAAATGACTGCGTAGGCATCCTTACGATCAAGTAAGAAAAGTTTTAATCACCGCTCACTTATAATGCATTCATATGTCTGGCTTTAATACAAGCAAAACTTCCATTAACGAAATAAATTGTTTAAAATATATCATATGGGAGCCGTTTATTTTGAAAACAACTTAAGACCATTTTGCAAAACAATTTACTGCTTTCAGGTTTACTTGTAGCGCTTCATCTTTTCTTTTTCAAATGATGATTTACGAAAGAAAATGTGTATAGAAATACATTGAGAAAGGGAGAGAGAGAAAGAGAGAGAGAGAGAGAGAAGACTTGAAATGAAACTTTTACTTGTTGCGATATGAAAATTAGTCGGCTTAGGCCACTGCCAAAATAAACGGAACTTATATGACAGTGGCCCTCGAAAAACTTTCCTTCAATTTCAAGCGTGGGAAACAGTTTATAAATGCAAAATAATCACTAAAAGAGTTTTCAAACCTTAGTTATATATTTCCTTTGTGTTCGTTTCTTTTGCTTCCATATTTCTTTTACATTTTCTTCATATTATCGCTGATAATCCGATAATTGTAGACAATTGATTTGCTACTGTTTTATCTTTTTTCTTCTTCTTTTTTTTTTGAATCCACTACCAGAGATATATTAAATTTATTAAATATTTTCCATATATATTATCAAAGTAAGTAAAGTAAGATCATCGACTTAGTTACATTGACGAATAAAATGATTAACGGTTTGATTGATTTAATTAACCTTAATTTCAAAGCTTTGTTTACAATTTTAAATTAGCTCACCAGTATTTAACTTTCTCTACTCACCCGTGAGATTCATATCTGAGCTTAATCAGTAGATATATAAAATCTGAAAAGTAGAATTTAATTTCTGGGAGTTATTGCTATAGAAATGTCTACAGATATTTTACTACTTGCATGGATGTATCTCATTCAAAACGTGTACCTTATATCATAGGTTATCTTATATGCCAATGTGTGCTACGTAAATTCATCATAGAACACCCATTTAAGCAATCAAATGTTGATCATTTGATTTTGACATCTTTATCTGACAGATACTATGGTAATCAGCTGAAGTGTTCGCAGAAAGTAATGAAATTAAACCTAATAAACCACATCTACGGAGGAGATTTTTATGATTTAAATTTCTTACGCTTACATAGCATGTCAGTAGTCTCCGTCTATATCACATATTTAATAAAAGATATTCTCATAAATAAAAATAAGAAAATAATAAAACACCAAATTTAGGATATCATATGATTAGGCTTTAAAAGATATCGTCTGAGTTGTATATAATTTCTTTCCTTTTTTTCCACATTACTTTTTTTACTTCCTTTTTCAATAAAAATTTTGTTGACTTTTTTTTACTTTTGTTTTTTTTTTTTTCTTGCAAATCTGAAAGCATTACTTGTACTATAAACATTTAACCATATTCGCTAACACCTCCATATCTTTTTTTTGCATTTGTTGTAAATATAAAAATTAGGTCAAATTTTATGTGTTTTATTCCATATTCGACTAAAACTGCTGAGTTTGGTCTTTCAGGAAAAACTTGTTTTATTATTTTTATTATAATTTTTTTTCTTTTTTCCTTTTTTTTTTTTTTTGTTCTATGCAAGAAACATGTGCTGCCATCAGCGGATTTTTATACTTATTGTCCACCCACACAAGCACAACTTGAATTCCCATACTGAGAGACAAATGTCTCACAGAGATTTCATGCATATTTCTATGTCAAATCATTAGCAGGAAATTGCCAATTATACCGATGAAGCCACGTAAAGTTAATGTTTACGACATGGGAAAGCTAATTGGCTTGAATTTAATAAATGCACCGCAAATTAGTTAAATTATAATGGAAAACATGTTATTGTCACACATTTTACGACATGATTAAAATACTTTAATATCATGTCAATATTGAAGTTATTTATACATCAATATTGAAAACTTATTTATAGATAGAAAAAGATTTTTATACTTTCTAAGAAATTTTAATTGATATGAAGTTATGTTAGAAATTTCTATATTAATTTTTTAGAAATTTTGGAAGACATTACAACGATACTGAATGAATAAGTGGTATAAGTTGTAAATGAACCAATATACAGACTTAGTTGGACTAACTTACTGTCTTACTATCGCGAAAGATATGAAAACTTTCTTGAATATTTTGTGACCGCTAGAGACTGAACAACAAATCGAGGCCCGTTTATTCTGTAGTAAAAAATGGACTGATTGTCTCTTAGCTCATAAATTAAAATTTATTTATTTATTTATTTATATATTTATATAAATTAATTTACTTATTTATTTAATTATTATTTATCTGATAAAGCATTGTCCACTTATATTTAAGTGGACAGTGCGGAGGTTTGTAATAATAATTTTATGATTGATATGTTACACGACACACAATTCAATAAAATTTGCGATTGATTTGCACTATGAGTTAAACAATTTTAAGATTGATAGATTACAGTGTACATCTTAATAATATTTCTGATCGATCGATTATATGAGCTACACTTATTTGCCAAAACTCAGGAAAATATCGGACTGATCGCCCTGAAGAGTTTGATAGATGGGGATGAATTTACTAAATCTAAAATTGTTAAAAATAATTACTAAAATTTAATTAATTAGTTAAATTTTAAGTAAAAATCATAAATTAATTTATTAATTATTTATTTTATTTATCAAATTGAAATTAAAATTAAGCTTTGATTGATAACATGTTTGAAACATCTCAAGAAAATCTCAAATTAGGCGCATTGCAGATCAATTTGACTAAAGATAAAAGTTTTTCTGAATTTAGTACAAAAATATCGTCTTTTAACCTTGCATCTACTCGAAATATCGGACCAAAGTAATACAACAATTAGTACTTTTATTTGTAAACAAGAGAAAATTCATAGAATTTTATTTATAACTTACTTCAAAGCAAACAAATATGTGGAGCTTTTTCTTTTTTTTTTCTTTTAGAACATAAAGAATTTAGCGCAAATCATGCGCTCCGCTTTAATTAAAGACTAATTCATTTTTATTAGTTATTTATATTTCTTAAATTTTTAATAACTTTTCTACGATATAACTAAGAGAACATCCACTAATTGGTTTAGAGCAACATAACAAAATGATTTATTTTTTGATGGTTAATAGATAAGTGGCAAAATCCGAATGAAATTTATATCTTAAAAAACATTTCTTATAAACCGGTAACTTTGAAGTCTACCTCAAGTCATTAGAAAGAGATGTAAAAAAAAGAAAAGAAATAAATAAATAAAATATTAAAGCTAATAATTCATTTAGCAGAAGCTTATAATTATGCGCAGACAAACCGTTTAAAGATGGTCTAACAGATTATATAAATAAAAATTAATTCAGAGCATAAATAAGAAAAAATTAAATAAAAACTTGAAGCTATGTGACCGAATCTTTACAGATAACATAACATTTGTTATATAATATAACTAAAGGTTTCAATGCTGGTATGAAGTTAGTCTTTGCTAGAAATGCCTTTGTTAAGGCGCGGTTCGAAAATTGTACTAAGTATTGTACTTGAAATATTTCCATGAACCATTCGACCTTCGATTTTACGGATTTTTAATTTATTATTTCCAATTTTAACGTGGAAATGTTTGCTTTGTAACAAGACTTAAATGGCAAATATATTGGGGTTGGTTGGAAGAAGTTTTTTTTAAGTTTGAAAAGTAACCCGTCCTGCCAGGCTTTATCGAAGAACTTTTCTTTATCTACGAAGAGATCAACGCAATACTTTTTATTTTCAATTGCATCTTTGTTATATGAAACGGCACGCTGACATTGCTCAATGGTATCACGTTTATTCCTGAAATCGAGCCGGTGATCAGAAATTATACGTTTTTCGTCTAGAAGCGGGAGTAGTAGTCTTCGTAAATATATTCTTTTTGATATTTCGAAATACGTTATTAATAACGGACTAAACGAGTTTAAGACATTGTCTGTTGAGGTTGTAAATGGCTCCTACACTTCATTAAAGGAAATATTTTAATGAATAAATAAGAGCTTTGCTTTGATTATTTCTACGCTATTGACTTTAAACTGTTTGTTGGTTGGTTTTCATTTCAAGCTTTTGTAAATGCCAGGAAATCCTCATTAATGAAAACGATTAATAATCGACTTCGACTAGTCTCACATAATTTACTTTTTTGATACAGAAACTAAACGAAAAGAAAAAAAAAAGACAAAATCACGTTTTCAAGTTTGACGTCTTGATTTTCTGTCCTTTTCAATAATTTTTTGTTTTGTTTTTATGTTCCATAAGAAAATAGCGTAAAATATAAATAAAATCACTTTGTATTATATAAATTTCCATTGTTTGCGTTTTCATTTTCGCTTTTTTTTTTTCTCATACTTTCCATTATGTATTTTTGTAAATTTTCAATTGTTTAAACAAATCGTTCAGGGTCTTGTCTTACTGTGTGGCATTGACATTTACACTCAATTCCTTTATTGATCTTTATGTTATAAAAGCCATTGTCAGGCATATAAACACTCTGGCACAATGCATTTTAGCACTTTATTTAATCTGTTAAAGTGAGTGTGTGTTTGTATGCTTATGCGTATAAATATCAATCAGTAAATAAAACATAAACAAAATCGATTTAAAAGAAAAAAAAATGGAATAAAAATTAAGGACAGCTAGGTAGACCGGCAGGAATTATTTGCATTTGACGATCGTTATGAATCACACGAAACGATTGTACCATTAAAAAGGAAAAAAAAAGAAAAAAAAAGCTTATCTTTTATTTGGTAATAAATCAGAATAAAATAAAAGCAAAATTTTTGTTTTGTTTCGAATTAAATGGTTCTTTTTCTTTCAACTATAAAAACTTTATTTATTATAACAAAGAAACACAGACAATGATAGCACGTAAGTGTTTAATTGAAGAAAATGTCAAAATATGTCAACTTGCGATGCGAACTATTAATGCTTAGAACACTTACTTTGTATGATTTAATTGAATTAGTTGATGGGTTTGATTGAAGCGGTAAGTCTTTGACAAATTTTGCTAAATTTGCTAAATTAAAAAAGAATATGTATCGTTAGTAGCGATAAACAATATCAGAACGAGAGACTTCAAGTCTCTCAAATGAAAAGAAATAAACGAAATAAATATTTAATAGTTAAGAAGAGGAGAGGGCATAAATTTTGAAAAATTTCTTTAAAAAAAGTAAATAAAAATAAAAAATTATATTTCTTTTTGAACGAATATTTTACACCAACCACAACAATAAACACAAACTTTTATTATTACATATAAGTATACAAGTTATCCATTTAGTTACTAACATTTAACTGAACCGAAAGGCAACAGAAGCGGTTTGTATAAAACTTATCCATATAGAATTTTGTGGATGTCTATGATGCGTCATTTTGCTTGTTATTGTAAGGACCGATTAGTGTGCTTTGATATTTGGTATAAAAGTTCCTTAATAATAAATTTAAAAGAATGCATAGCTGTAAAGAGGAATCAGTTAATTCTTCTGTCCGAAATTATGATTTACATATGGATTTTTTACCTTATTCGAAAATATGGTTTACGTTTTTTCTATAAAAAAAAAAAAATATGTTTTCTTTAAATTTCTCTTATGAAAAGAAACCACTGTAACATTCTTAAAAAAAAAGCGTTTATTTTTTAAACAATTTTTTTAAAATAAAACGAAAGGTAATAGAACGATAATATTGTAAGAATTTGTTCTAATCGTACATTTAATAACAAAAATTATTTCTGAAAAATATTAAGAAATAGCAAAAAAAGTATTTTTAATCGAATGAAAAACGAGGCGAATTTTGAAAATATTTGACTTTTGTGTTCAAAAATATATATCAGAAATCAATCCCGCACTTTACTAACCAAATCACTAAAAGTATTACAAAAAATTCGAGTGCAAAGACTGAAAAGTGTTCGAATTATTCTGTGTGTTATTTTGATAAAATGTAATTCTCGAGGAAACATCGGTATAAAGGTTTTATGTGTTTGTAGAGATCTTTTTTAATTTTTCTTCTAAGTACAAATATATTTCTCTTCGTTCTCTTTCTTCAAAGATCTTTTACTCGAAAGTGACTGTTTTACTGTATCTGTTAAAGACAGAATCGCGTTTTTAATACTATACGTGAAGCGAAGTGGCGAAAGAAACAGAATTTAATTCTAATTCAATTTAATTCAAAAGTATTAAAAGCTTTCGGATCGCTCCCAACCTTGTCCATATCCATTCAATGGTCGTCTCAATGCGGCTGCATTGACATATTTATGTTTGGAAATGATTTAAAATTGATATAACGACTCTTGAAAAACATTTGTTAGTGGATTAGAGAAGTTAGAAATCAATCTTAGCGTGATCCAAAATGAATAATAATTTTCTATGTGAGTGTGAAAAACCTTATAAATAATTTTTACGTTTACCTTTTTAGGCGTGATAAAGTTGTTCTTTACCCTACAATGCAGTGCTTTCTAAACCATCATCAATTTATATTTTTTCTAACTAGAATTCGAATGATAAGTTCATGTGAAAGCATGAAACGATTTTATAATTTTCAAGTATTTTGATACAAAAGTTGTTTTCTTGAAGGTCCGCTTTAGAGCTTAACGGAAGTATATTAAAAATAAGCTTAATTCTTTGCTTTTAATTTTAGATTTAAAATGAATATATTGAAAAGAAATGCAAAATATTAAATAATCAATCAGTCCGGCTGTCCAAGTTTCATAAAGAAGACTAAATTAACTCAATGTATAGAGAGAATAAAATATTCTTTCGAAAATTTTTTGTTAGCGATAAGAGCTTATCAGGGCGAAAATTTGATTAGACACACATTAATAATCACTTTGACTATGTTTATTTAAAATATTTATAAACGTCACAGGGGGTATATTAAGTTTGCCAGATGTTTATAACGTAAAGAAATACGCACAGATACCTTGACCAATGTGAACAGAGAAATGGACTTTGCGTCTCAATCTATGCTGAGATGCATGTAATTATTAATGCTGGCTTTATAATAATTCATGTATAGAAAATTTAAGTAGACTTTAAATTGAAAATGCAAACATTTGAAATTGTTTTCAATTTGTGTTGATTGTTCGAATCTAAACTTCATTGCAACTGTTTTTCTTCATTTTGAAACTACAAATACATTTTTAGCGTCTTATGCTTTTTTTGGATATTTTAGATATTATGGATTTATCCATCCACAGTCATGTAAATTTGAAAAACAATAAAGACAATTGTTGTCTTTAACGGCAAAAGCAGTTGACATATGTTTACTAGCAATGAATGCTTATGCTTACTTGACAATTTATATTTCTTGTTATAAATTGTAAATAAAACTTTTTAATATTGAAATATATTGAAACATATATTTGCAAAAGTAAAAACGCTGAGAAAAAATGTTTTAATATGATTCAAATATATATGTAGTCCGCAACTTGTGTGTTAAGTATTCTAAATTTGATGATCATTGCATAAGCGTTTGACTTGTTTCAAGTTCTTGTTCTACAATTAAAACTCATTATGTATTCAAAATGTTAAATGTCAGTTTACTGTCTGATAATCCCTTTAAAAATAAAAAATAAAAAGCTTATGTAGACACATATCACATTGAGAGGCTTTCATATGTCTTATCGTAGCATAACTTACGTCAGACGATTCACGCAAAAATTTGTTGTTTTTAAATTTCAAGTTAACTGTGTTTACCTAATGCCGCGGCAAGACTGTAGAAATTTATTTAAATGTAAAATAAACTTTTAATCTTAGAATTGATATATTTTACTATTTTTTTAACCTTTTTTTATTACACTTGAATAAAATAAAATAATGAAAAAAAAATTTGTAAAAATTTTACATAAAAAAATAAAATATGAACCGACTCTGAAATACCATATCAAGCTAAGCAATTAGTTCGAAAATTGGACCACAATTTTTCAAATGCAGCACTTGATCAATTCAGTTCTGCGAATGAACTATAAAAGCAAAAAATTAATTTCTGCTTATTTTGAATTATTTAATATTCGTCTTTGCACAGATTTTAATAAATAACAATTTTAAATTCAACTTGATAATTTAATCCATTGGGTTGTTGGGAAAGTCATTCCTTTCGTTGTATTTTTCCCTGTCAACATCACACTTAAATCGTATAATCATAATACATTTTGACAGTTGACATATGATTGATTGTTTCTACGGAGTAGTTTTTGGTTGACGCTCTATCAAATGTGGTGATCGAAAGCAGCATATTTTACTTTTTTAAAAGCGGAAAGTTAATAAAGCTGTTCGGAAAAGCAAAAAAAAAGCTTATAGAATATGTATGGGGAAAAAATATTGACAGAAAGCCAATTTCAAAACTGGTTTGCAAAATTTCATTCCGACAATTTTGATTTTGAGAAGTAAAACGGATTAAAAGCAAGTTAAAGGCATTCGTGAGATTAAATTTATCAAATTCTATAGTTCACGATCACCTGAAACGCTTTGGTTTTTCATTTTAACGAAAGGAAACGAAAAACCTATTAAGATTTCTACGACATAAGAGTCGCAATCTCGGGGAATTCGAAACATTTATTATATTTTTGGGCAATTGTTGGCAAACCTTATACCATCCAAGCAGACAGACGGACCGACAGATGGACCGACAGAAGGGGCAAGCGAACAGACAAATGGAGAAGTAGCTGGACGAGCAGATATGCTTAGATCGATTTAGAATCTCACACTGATCGAGAATATTCGTACTTTATAGTATCTCCGAAAATTCCTTGTAGATCTCCTGAAAGCTTCGAAATTATATTTATAACTCTAGTCTTTGATATTGGATATGAAATTAATTTTTTTTACGGTTTCTCGCATTATTTTCTACGCATAGAGTCGAATATGTGACACAAGAACCATTATAACCGTATCATAATTTATTGCCTATCCTAAGGCTTATTAAAATTATTGAAAAGTGCAGCATATATGCCCATATACTCAGACATTTCTAATGTTTTTTGCTTTCTTTTCAGTTTTCTGTTTTCTTTTCTCTTTAATTTAATTTTTTTTACGCATTATGCTTACGCATGCACATATGGAGGACAACTTTAGATTTCATTGAAATAAAATAAAAAAATATTTGTGTTCTTTTTATAAATTAAAAGCGTATAATTTTTCAATGTCAAATCTTTCTCTGAGGCAATTTGTCTTATTTTTTAACAAGAAAGCTTAATTATAAGATTTTCACGATATTCAGTAGTAAACTAAATGTTTATAATTTTGTTAAATAAATATATTTTGTATGCGTGACGTTATAAATCACTTAAAAATACACAAAACATTATTTATTTAAAAAGGGAAACGAAAAAATTGAGAAAACATTTTCCGACACATTTTGAAATATATTTTGGGTAAGAGAAGTCTAACTTTTAAAGTAAATTTTCTTATACTTTCATTCATTGTTTAGATTTTCTTAGTTTAATGAACTTTTTATGTTACGAATAAATGCGATGTTTATGAGCTTCATACATATCTATGTCTGTCCATATACTCATAGTCTCTTCTTTCGAATCTTTCAACAGTTTTAATAGTTGAAAAAATTATACGCGATAAAAAAATTTTTCTCACAAATTTATTTCGAATTAAATTAAAATTTTAAAACAAAAAATTGAAACATATACATATATATATATATTTCAATTTATATATATATATACGTATATATTTGAGGAATAATTTAAAACAACAAAAAAAGAAAAATAATCACAAGATTATCATCATTACTCCTTAATAACACTCCGACAAAGAATATTCCATACGACTCTTAAGCCTGGCTGAGTATGAGCGGATTAATAAAATCAGTTCAGTTCTTTCTTGAGACTCTAATGAAGAAGTGGTACCTAAAAGCATATAAATTTGCAATTCCGAATGACTTTTAATATTCAAATCGAAAGGAGATTTTTGTTTCGACTTAGAATTTTGTCAAAGTATTTGATTTAGCAGCAATGTAGTTATAAATCCTTGAACTTCCATATGAAGCAATAACTGCCACTGGTTTTAACCTAACTTAATCTTATATATTTGTTTCAAATTTTTTTTATTACTTTTGCTTATTCAAAAATATGAAATATTTATATGAAAACCTGTCCGCCTGTTCTTAAAATTAAGTTATTAATCATAAGACTACAAAATTAGACCACTTTATAAAATTATCAAACGTTTTAATTTTTTTTCATATAAAGTTTTCTTAATGCTTCATTCAATGCGAACTAGAAAACACACATGCAAGCAATTGTACATTTGCATGTGTATTGCTAATGCATTTCAATACACATATAACGAAGTCTACTCTTATATATAAAATATATGAACCATTAAAGTGTTAATGAAGCTTAATTACAACGAAAAAAGATTTAAAAAAATTTAAAAAAAATAAATAAAAAATAAAAAATAAAAATAAAAAACAGAGAGAGCCCCATAAAACACGGAGTATTTAAAATTCCTTAACACCCATGGAACAAAAAGAAAAAAAGAAACAAACGTTTTTTTCATGATTTTTTAATATTCTAAAGCGTGACAATATGAAAAATGTTAAGTAAGGCCAGGATTTTAATCAGCGCATGGATTTTATGTGTTTTTAAAATGCCCCTGAAAATAAAAGAAGCTGCTCTATAAGAACTATAGAAAACTAAATGCGTTTTGACGCCTTCGCTTTCCTGCCTCACAATGAATGAATGTGTGAACCATATAAACTTTTGAAGTTCACACACAATGGGTAACTCTAACAAAACCTTATATATGTATATAATAAGAATTTGTATCGTATCCTATTGTCAGTAATTTTATATATGTACTAGACAATGGCAAACAGTATCTTGCGTATAACTATTCTTCATGCCCAGGACTTCCAAGTTATTATTTACGTATTATATTAACAATAATCTGCCAATAAAGTGTCTAATATCAGGACATGGTCAGGGCTTTGTTATAGCGCTGCTCAGAAATATTAATGTCTCTCAGAAACAAATCTCATATTGCACAATAAACTTTACAAATATTATTATTAATTAAGAACTTTATAATAAATTGTTCTAGCTCCTTGAAGCAAAATTCAAATCGAAAATAAAAAACATTCGAAAATGTTTCAAATCTTTTCACAAAATGTACAATTATTTGCTTTTCAGCGACATTAAATTAATCGCAAGCTATCTCCAAGGCAAGCAGAACAAAAGTTTCAATATAAGAATTTCAACAGTTTCCATATTCTTTTGGTCTATGGATACTTCCATGAATAATAAAAAAAAAGAAAAAACAGATTTCAGAAGTTCAAAAATCAAAAGAAATCGAAAAAATTCTATAACCTTGAAAAAGGACGTTTTTATAGAACATTGCTATTTACGCTTCCCATCTTTCGTTCGCTAATTGTTGACTAATCGTAATTATTTTTGCTCCAAACTTTTTAAATGTCCTGGTAAATTATCTACCAAATCTTCCGATCAATGTTTCTTAAAGGCAAACAATTTCTGACGAATTATATATCTTTTGAAATTTTTTTTCATACAATTTTATTTTTAATTTTTTCCTTTTGCATTTTCCGTACGCTTTCTGAAAGGACATTCACGCCTGTTTTTGGACGGAAGCTTCAATTTTTATCCCAATTTTAACGATTCGCCAAACAGAACGAACTAATTTAAAAAAAAAAGAAAATACAATAGAATTTGCTGGGTTTCTAAAACATACAATTACAAAAAAAAAAAAAAAATTATAATAATGATACGCTTGTCGACTGCAGATTGATAAAGAAAACATTAGCAAAATAGAACGTTTTAGGTTAAATATCATTGGAAATTGTATTGAAAAAAAATATTTATAAATTAAAATTTTTAAATTTTATGTTTTAATTTTTTCTTTAATAAAAAAAAAGGTATTTAACAGGAACTAAGAAATCTTTTCAAAAATTACGCAAAACGATGCGAAGGAACGATAACGAATTCCAGAAATCGATAGATAAATATATATGCATATATATATATATATGTATATATGTAACACATTTTTAAATTTTGAGAATCTATATAGACTTTCTTAAGAATATTTAACAATTAAAAAACACATCGACTTTTTTTTTGTTATTATTTTCTTTAATAAAAAGTCAAAAACGCCTCTGGCAATAATTTTGATTAGTAAGTAAAAATGTGGTATCATTGCTTTGCAAGTTAATGATAAGAGCTGAAGAGTTCAATGCCCATATCAGCACAGGTTTTATATAAAAGAATCTTCTTGTACAGTACTTTTAATTGAAATGAACCATTCACAGGCCAACAACGTATATAGTTCTTCCTCACTTTTTCGTATGCATAATATTTTAAAAAAATCTCTCCTTGGAAAGTATTACAAATATTTTTTGTACTTTTAAGAATTAAGCAATTTTTTAAAAAAATTTTGAAATCATTAATAAGCAAACGATTATTAAAAAAAAGAGAAAATTTTTTCCGAAAAGAATTACTCAATATAGAAACATCTTTTATAAATCATAAGTTAATAGCTTCATCTGAGCAGTGTTTGCACTTACACTTATCTATTTAAATTGATTCACTGTTCGTAGTTTTCTTAAAGGATTTCATTTCAAAGTTCCAAATTAAATTGCTCTTACTGTTGTTTTTATTTTTAATTTGCGATCAGTGTTTTTTTTTTTTTTTTTTTAAGGATTTCATTTCAAAGTTCCAAATTAAATTGCTCTTACTGTTGTTTTTATTTTTAATTTGCGATCAGTGTTTTTTTTTTTTTTTTTTTAAGAAATGTCCACAATTGCGAAAGTATAATGAATGGGTCTACAGAGTTGAGCACATTTATTAGTCAAAATAATTATATAATTTTCGGATTAATTTAATTTTCATGTTTCGTCTAGAAAATGACAGAAAAGGTATTGAAATTAAATCTATTACTTCAACTGTATAGGCAGCTCTAGTCAAGTTTCTTATAATCTTCACCTTAAAAAATGTTAAATCAATTTTAATGAAAATTATTATAAGCAAAAAGGCGTTATCTAAATCTCTTACACTCCCATATTATTCTTGTCTTACATATGCGCATATATACATACATATGAAATATATTTATATATATATATATATATATATAGATATTTATATATATAGATATTTATATACATATATATAGAATTTTTTTTATTTTATTTTTCAATTTGTTTTGTACTTAAAATCCATCGAAGATTAATGCCATTGAAAGAAGCATAAAATTACTTTAGATATTGAGAACGAATTATGTTTCTTCTATAACCATAAATTATTGCTTTTAAAATTGAATTCGTTTTGTTTTCACTTTAAAAAAAAAATCCAAAACAGCATTATACCGCTTTCTAACTAAAATGGTATAAATCGATATTAAGAAATATATTTCAAATGATGAAAAAGAAAAACGAAAAAGGAAAATTCTTTAGAAAAGATTTTTTCAAAACTTCAAGTCCATTTGTCCTATCCTTTGACAGCGTAACATATCGTTTCAAAATTATACTGTTGCTTCCCTAAGTTACACAGTTTTCGCAACCATTTCATACAGATATTACTTATCCGATCTTACTTACTTGATAAAATAATTCAAAAAAATTTTATTTTATTGTTTATTAAGTAATAAATTATTGAAACTATTTGGAAAATATCAAGAAATATATATATCAAAATATAATATCAGTATTACTTTATGCTTTCTTTAAGAAAGCTTTGCGAAATATATCCGTATGGTCGTAACAAAAAAGCTGTCAATATTTATAAGATTTAATTCATTTTGCCTTTTACCGATTTTTAATATCTTATTTTTTTTTTTTTAAATTTTTTTTTTCTATATCAATTTTTGTGTGTGGCGTGTTTTGAAGATCGAAAGACAAGAAAAAAAAAACAAATAAAATAGATGGTTTAAAGCGAATTAAAGATACTTTTGTCATATAACAATTAAAAAAATGCAAACTATGTTGATTTATTCGCAAATTATCTAAGATTCCTAAGAAAACATTTAACGAAAACATGTTATAACATCCCCTGTTTGTTTCAAGCAAAGACTTCATTTCAGATTTAAATATGTATTTCTTGAATGTTACATCAAAGCAGGCAGATCTTTTACGTAAGAAAAACTATCTCTTAAGACTTGTTTTCTTATCTTTCTGTAGAAATCAACTTCTGAGTGCCAGAAAAAAACTGTAAACGTTTTTTCAAGGTCAAACGGTATTTCTTTTTTCGATTTTGAATATTTTTTTGTCCTTCAGTTTTGTCTCTACATACTACTGCTGTTCAGTGATAAAGAAAAAAAACTACTTT
>KK351039.1:292475-376437 GCA_000671755.1 Glossina brevipalpis | reverse complement strand
AGTAAAAAAAAACTAAAACTTAACACATGTGTTTTCAGTTAAAAAATTTATAAATTGAGTCCTATCTACCAGCAAAGGTTAAAAATGCTTCAAAATATTTTGGTAGAGAATTTGATGAAAATATTAATAAAAATATAAATATAAATTCCAATGAGAGGACTCATGATCACTAGATTAACAGAATGCTTTATGGTATTTCATATTAGACAACATTTTATTTATTTCCATTTTTAACGAATTTTAAAACTGTATCTTGCTCCCTCTTTGAGAATCTTTACGCTTACCTTAATCAATCGCTAGAATATAGTTCTGCTTCTCTCTAAAAAAAAATCTATACAGGCTTTTGAATAAAACAAGTATTGATGGTCTCCAAGAGTTCTCGTTCGTTAATATAAAAAATAGTACTAGTTTCTTAATCGAATTATATTGTGATCTTTATCGCATCAGAATATGCTTGTTAAACTGCCAAAGTTTTTAAATCAAGCTTTTCTAGTGTTTGTTGTTACATTTGTGACGGAATTAAACCCTAATTGACAAGGATGGAATGCTTTGTTTTAATTCTACTTCTAATCTAATTACTAATTAATAGAAATTAAATTAAACTAAATTAAACTCGAGACTATCAATAGTAAAATTTTAAGATATTCTCTGTTTCACAAGAACAACCATTCGCGAGTCCACGAGATAAGTAACTTTTCGTTGACCACTAACATCTAACTCTACGTCTAAATGTCAAAAATATTTCCAAATTGAAATCGAAACTGTTATCAATAATAGAATATTCAGAGGTTCTTAATTTCTTAAGAACTACAATTAATAATGGCCTCAGGAAAATCCATTTTAAAAATATTAAATTAATAATACTTTAAAAATCGTGTGCTTTCAGCAGAGCGAACTGTAAACGCTTTTCGTTTTATGTCGTCAAGTTGCCCATTCATTTGAATCATTAATCGTAAGCTCAGATTGATAGATAGATAGATATATAGATAGATTGGTATATATTATATAACCGCTAGATATATTTCGTATAAGAAACTTAACATACCAACCATAAGGGAAGATGTAATAAATAAAGAAAACGATTTTCTGTGAAAAGTAATGTTTTGCATTTCGAATACGCTTCACTGCACAGAAATTTAATTCAGTCATTTATGCTGATCGGTAGAGTTTGTCGTTGACGATATTTTTTTTTCACATTTTTGATTTGAACAAGGTTTACAGCAAACAGCAATAAACCAGACAACGTTTTTTTTTTTTTTTAATTTTTAATCTTAATTTAAATTTTTATTTATTTATTTATTGTTATTTTTTTTCTCAGAGGATCATGTTAAGCAAAACTGATAAGAAAATCTTTTTTATTTATTTTTTTTTTTGTTTTTTTTTTTTTAATTTGTAAGACTTACCTGTTTTTCTACCAGCGGTCTTCTATAAATAAATTCCTTTTTGGCTGAATACAACTCCGGCGGTATGCCTTTGTATGAATAACGCAAGGCGGTGTCTTCATGTTCAGGCAGCTTTGAAGAGGACAATGATAAGCCATTAGTAATACGTTGATGATGGCAGGTAAAGTTAACTGAGCCAATTTCTGGTAATAATCGAGAAATTTCACAAAAGTGTTGGACACCATTATCAGATTGGATGCAAGAGTTAGAATTACAAGAAATATGGGATAAAGAACATGAAGCTGTTGAACGCAAAGTATTCGTAACGCTGTCATTACTTAATGGCTGACACAGGCAATGGCAACAATAAACTGACGGATCATCAACCGCTAAAGTATCCGTAGCAGATGAATTTGAAAGTTTTCTGTGATGTTGATGATGTTTATCGGTAAGATTGGATGAGGGGGTTAATAAACTTTGCACTTTAGCCATAATCAGTGAATCGATTTATTTAATAATAAACAAAATGTATTAATATCTCTGTTAGTTTTAATTTTAAAATCATCAAGTTTTAATTTGTTTTACGAACATTGTTTATATTATTATTTATTTATTTTTTATTTTATTGTTATTTATTATTTATATATTTTTTTTGTTTTAAAACTTATTTTCTTTAAATAATATGAAAATATCAGCAAAAAAAATGTCTTTACAGACGTTTAAAAGTCGAACCGAGATATAATCATAAAAAAAAAATAGCAATTTAATGCTTTTCGTCTGATGGCGGTATGAGAAACGTCGAAACGTTTACAAAATAAAAAAAAAAGAAGAGAGCTATTGTACCGAGAGCACTAAGGCTATTAAATACTTTGCGACTACAACTCATCCGATACCAAACTGCATGATTCTTCACATATTATACATTATATGTATTTTTTTTTTGTTTTGTTTTTTCTGATTTCGTGTTTTAGTAGGTATTTGATTAGTTTTCAGTAATTATCAAAAAAAAAAAAATTTTAAAAAGTTAAAAAATTTTTTTTAATTTATTTTTTTTTTTTAATTTTTCGTTTGACAATTGGCGCAACACATTAATTAACCGCGAAAAAAGATTGTCTTTTTCCTTTTCATATCCACACAAAACTCTTTTTTAACAGCAACATATTTTGGAGAATTTTTTTTTTTTTTTTTTTTTGAATATTTCTTGTAAAATTTTTCAAAAAAATTTTCTTTTATGTAATAAATATTTCTTCTTTTTTTCTACATATGTATTTATATTTTCTTTATAAAAATGTAAGAAAAAAAAAAGCAAATTTTTGGGTAAAATTTTTTGCGCGCTTGTCTGTTCGATTTGGTTGCTTCGCTCATAAACGCGTTCAATACTGCTACTATAGCACTCTGGTGTGATGTTTGTCTTTTCGTCTGGCCAAGCTTTGACGAAAAATAGTTAGCAGCAGCGGGCAAAAGCAGCTGCCGCTGTCGCTATTATGGTATTAGTAGTGCTAATAGTAGCAATCGTAATACAAAAATGTTGTTGCCATCAACAGTGTTAATGCCGTTTAGTGTTGATTTTTTTTTTTTTTTTTATTTATTTTCATATTACTATATAAGCAATGCTGTGTCGTACAGCTAACTGAGCTTCAGCTTCTATGCATACACCTACAGATGAAAAAAAAAGCAAAAAAAATTCTCATTTACATACTATACAAGAAACTTAAATATTTATAAATGCACACACAAACACGCACTCACTTAGATAGCCGGCAACAAATGACACTCACCAAAAAAAGAAAAGAGCTGTAGAAGAAGCAAAAGAAATAAGCATTAAATAATATGTTAGTCAAAGAGAATGAATATACATGCGCGTATATATATATATATATATATATGTATGTATGTATGTATACGCACTATATATATATATATATATATCTATGTTCGTATATTCACTCTCTTCACTTTAATAGTATCTAATGCTAAGCTTTGTTTTTATTGTCTTTGGCACTATTAAGGCAAACACACGTGAATTTTAGTCATATAGCGTCTCTTTCTTCTTAATTTCTCTCAAAGCTTAAATCGAAAAAAATACATCGTAACTTTAACTCGAACTTGACTGTTGTTAATAACATGCTCTCGATACTAAATATTTTAACAATTTAAAACTATAGTACCCGGAATTATAGTTATTTTAAAGAATAACATAAAAAATGTCTCTATCTTTTTTGCCTCTACCTTGCTTGCTCTGTACTTAGCTATTGTGTGAAATATAAACATAACGTCTGACTTATCATACTTTTGAGTTTTTTAAGTTGGTAATTATGGGAGAAGAGCTATCATTACACTGGCATATAAATGCCACAAAACATTACATAAAACTCAAAAGGTGATCACTTATCGACTCGTGCAGTATGATTGATGAAAACGTCGATAAAGTGATAAATCTGGTATTCGTACTGAGTCCGCTGTTCTTATAGATTCAATTAATCTTACAGAGTCTGCTCTTCTTACGGAGTCGGCTATTCTTACAGAGTCTGGTCTGTTTGCGAGTCTGCTATTCTTATAGAGTCTGCTATTCTTAGAGAGTCTGTTATTCTGTTATTCTTAAAGAGTCTCTTATTCTTACGGAAGTTCAGTGTAGATTAACTTATCTTTTAAGACTACTCATAAGCTTTTGTCTGATACTATGAATATAAAATATATCGTCTCGTGATAAAAGAAAAAGAAACATTAAAGTCTTCATTATACAAAAGATTTCTACGCAAAAAATGAAGAAATATGAACGAACAAGTACAGTATTCTACTACTACTACGTTCTTGTTTAGATTTTTCCTATTTCTGAAATTGACTTCAGAGCTACAAGAAATGCATTTTATTCAATTAGAAATGTAACAGAAGCTTCATTAGAAAAAACAAACCATAAATAGCTTACGAAAAATTTATAAAAGACAATTCCGTTTCCGACTGTTTAACCATTCAGATAATGGAAATTGCTTTCATATTGACGAAGTAAATTTTTACCATTCCGGATACTTATTGCACGCGATAAATGAATCTTTGCTTTAAGTTAAGAGACTAGGATGCGCTATTGCCTTCCTTTCTCTTTCTCATCGATTCTTCGTCTCTTATTCTCTCTCCCTTATTTTCAAAGACAAGTATTTCGCGCTCTTTTTTTTTTTTAGAAAAGTGGCATTTGTAATAACTTTTTATATTTATTTGTCTCTCCAATATAAATATTATTTACATACTAACAAGTTATTAACACACACAGTAGTTGTAGATGCATTAGTATACGCTGCGCTCTTTCGTTAAAGAGCCCAAAATGTCAGCTAAATAAAGCTGACTGTAATCACTTTTTGTTTTATTATTTATTTTCCGTTTAAAATCACATTTATTTTATTATAATTACGTGTAAGATCTGATAAGCTTGTCAACGTCGAACGTTATCATTTTAACATCATCAGAGCTCTTCCTCTATACAATTAATGCTGTATGCAAGCTGAGTACATGGGAACGTATATATGTATGTGTGTATATACAATTACTTACCTATATACACTTATATGAGTTGTAAACTTTACTTCCATAACTGATCTTATCAGTTAATATATATCTTGTCTTATCTTGCCCCGTTTTGTTTAATGTTTGCAGATCACTGTTCACATCCTCTCATAATTTTAACAATGTTGCACAATAGAATGCATATTAAATTCATTTAATTTAAGGTTTTTTTATATGATTTTCATTACACGATAATATATTTTTTTTTGAAACTATAGCAAGGAATCTTGAA
This sequence comes from Glossina brevipalpis, assembly GCA_000671755.1. Classification (NCBI taxonomy): domain Eukaryota; kingdom Metazoa; phylum Arthropoda; class Insecta; order Diptera; family Glossinidae; genus Glossina; species Glossina brevipalpis. The sequence continues at coordinate 371,268 of KK351039.1, read as the reverse complement.
TATTCATAAGAAAAGTTTTTCATAAAAATTGAAAAATTAGTTTACATATCGTATGAATATTTCTTATGTATTTAAGCGAAAATTTTATTAATTATAAGAGATTTAGTTGCCCGAAAGCAAACACTTTTAATTTAAAGATGACTTTAATAAATACTTGTATCCAGCTTCAAATCCAGTTGGAACTACTAACGTTTTTTAAAATTTAGTACAATTTTTTATCTTCACATACACATCTTAATTTCATCTAACTTATCCATGGAGCTAAATCTCAGCTCATCCAACCGTTCTGGGCAAATTCTTTAGATGATTAGGAGAACAAGCAGACCGATAAGCGGAGTTTTGGACCAACAAACATGCAGATGGATGGAAAGACAAGCGGTAGAATTGTTGAGTAAACAGAAGACAAGCAATTAAAATGATGTTTCGATGAATAGATGAGTGAATGAACAAACAACATTGAATGTACAATCGCAAGGATGGACGTCTGTAAAAAATGGATGTGAACAGAGAATGCGAAAGACAAAAAAACCGAAAGAAGTAGACAAAAAGGAATGGGCAAACAGACAGACGACCTGGCGAAGGAATGCATAGACGAACCTGCGAACGGACGTCGCAAAAATGAATGGTTATAAGCACCGAAACGGGGAGGGATTGGTAGGGACGAGAAGCCTTAACTGCAAAAAAAAAAACGGAGGACGAAATCTTAGAAAGAGGGAAAAGAAACAAACAGTCGATAAACGAAAGTTTAGATAGTAACGGACAGACGTTTTGTATAAATAGTAAGGAGGGAATATGCACGGAAAGAGCATTGTATGGAAAAAATAAAAAAGTTTAGGTACGATCGATGAAAGGATCTAGGGATCGAAAAACGTAGAACGCGTGGAGACGGACGCAGAGACAGATAAAAAGGTGGAAAAAACAGAAAGACGAAAGGAACAAAGAATCGAAAAACTATTTATTTACTTTTCCGAACAGTTGTCGATAACTGATCGTCAGCTTATACGGCGCTTGTTCGTGCCTTTGTGCATTTATCTAATCGCCCGTCTGCCGGTGGGTCTGTATGTTTGTGAATTCTTTTGTTCGCAAATTGATCTCGTCATCCATTTATCAGTCTACTCTTTGTCCTGCTCTTTGTATATTGTCCAACTATCTATGCAGCTGTAACGCGTTTTTTCAAAGCCACACAAATTAAGATATAAAAATTAAAAAGAGCTAACACAGCATTCTATAGGCCATGCTCTTAAACGCTGTTACTTTATACTGATTACCATGCATTTATAAGAACGGTTTATCCACAAACTAATCTAAAATTTTAATACGTAGTGTGTTAGAGCCAAAAATATGTTTAAGAAAGAAAGAGAACAGAACAATTTTGGCTCAACTTAGACTCAAGGTAGTGTACCTCCAAGATCGGCTTTTAGAGTAATAAGTATAACATTTTTATTTTCGTTTTTGAAAATCTGTTTCTTTTTTTCTTTTTCTTTTTTTGTTTGTTAATCTAGGGCGTGTTGTAATTCATTTAAAGTCTATTCTTCGCATGTCGCTTGCGTTATACATAAATTTTATTAGCCATGACAGTGTTTTTTTAATATTTAATGAATACAGATTGAAATAATTTCTATTCAAGGCAATTAATTAAATTTTTTTTTTTTTTTTTTTTAATTTCAAAAAAGAATTTCTGCCTTATATGTTTTATGAGTTCATCCGTTTTAATTTAGCAGAAAAGAAAGAAACAAAAATGTTATAAAAACACTTAACATTAATTATGCTGAATGGCAAGAGGCCACACAGTGGAAGTTAGTTAAATTGCCACTTAAAGTTTTGGGGATAGTGTCATAATCATTCCAATTTGAATATGTAATCGGATGCATGAAATATTATGTATATTTCTCCTACCATTTGCATGAAAGGCATCATTTGTAAACTCATTTTATGATTCTTAATAATTAATTTTCATTGAAAAGACCATAAAAATTCATTAATAAAATATTGATAACAAACTGTAGTAGGGTGCAATCTCTTCACAATCTTTTTGAAAAGGGTTTCAAGGGCTTTTCATAACATAACTTCTATTAATTTGATAATTCTTTTATTAATTTTCATCTTCCTTTAAGTTATTTTTATATTATTTTATTATAAGACGTGACTCTTCTGGCTCTGAATTTGTCTACACAGTCAGGAGAACTCATGGGTGGAGCCACCGAGTATAACAACGAACGAAGGGACAGATGGACGGAATGCCTTGTTGTTAGGTGAGCAGGTGAAAGACAGACCCGAAAAGGCAAAACAGACTCAAAAAAGTAAACACGAAACTAGACGAGGAATGTACAGACAGAGGGAAGACACCATCATAATGTTGCGTTATGGTCTCATTAACACATCTCCATGCTTGTAAAAAAAATATATTAAGTGATGTAATTATCATAACACTGCCTTTTCACTAACGTCCACCACCACTGCACATTCTGAACCTGCCTAATATTTACATAAGGGATTCACCCTAAAATGGCCATAATTTTATTAATTGTTTCTTTTCTCCATTTCAGTTAACTTTGCTTTGCTTTAAATTACACTGTTTTTGAGTAATATCTCTCATTGTTACATACATACATGCGTTACTAATAACAAGTACCATTAAGTCAATTGTTAGAGAAGAAACAATCACACTTCCATGTTATAACAATAACTGAGAAATTCATCCTTCCTCGGATACTCTCAAAAGAATTTATCCTTACGGCATGCAATGGCATTCATATAACAATGCTTTGAATGAAACATTTTGAAGCACTTTTTTTTTTGTTTTTTCTCTAAAGCATCCATCAAAATATATTTATATTCCTATACATATATGTATATATAAATATATGTAAAGATTATACGGCTAATAAAGACGTTTTGATTGTTGAAATAACGTAAACCATAAAATTATTCTAATATCATAAAATGATCAATTTTATGTTATATGCATGCAAGCGTGTGCGAGGGCTGTTTTTTTTTATATGCTATACATACATGTAAACGTATGTACACATTAATGTTCTTTTCTTTTTTTTTTTTTTTTTGTAAGTAAACGAATGTAAGAATCATTGAAAACAGAAATGTTTTTGTGCAAAATTGACTTCAATTTCTGTTTAATATTAAAAGTTAATAAAAAAAAAAAACAAAAAAAAAAGAAACGAGAAAAAAAATGAAAAAAAATTGAACAAAATTTTTTATACAACAAAACATACACGCACTGTATGTAAACAAATCTACAATAAACATAATAAACACATATTTTACACACAACTCAGACACACTTTTACTGTTCAAACTTGAAGCGAGTGTAGTTTGCTTTTAGAAGAAAGACATCTCTGTCTGTTGGGGATATTTTTTCAATTAATGGATTTTGTTTTGATATATTTTTGCTCTTACCTCTCTCTCTCTCTCTCTCTCTTTTGTTTTTTGTTTTTTTTTTCTGTTTTTTTTTTCGAAATTACTCAACAAACGATCCTCGATTATACTACATGGATGAACATGTGCTACGGATACATTCATACAAACACACTCCTAACCTAACTATTATATATGAATTTATTTATGTTTATGCCTCCGCTATTATGAGTATTAATGCAAATTTATCGTGTTTGTTTATATGCAAACATAGCAAACTAACAATTTGAATAGACGTATTGCATGCATGCAAGCATGAATGTTTTTACATGCATGCAATCACCACATAAACTATACTAAATCCATACGCTCTCTCTCTGCATACAGTGCTTGCGCTATAAGCCGTATTATCAATAAACGAGCGAATGTATGACTGTTTTGTTCGTAAACAAACACACAAGTACATAATAATAATCATGAAACTCTAATAGTTATAGTCTGTCAGTTGGCCAAGCGGTCATATATATATATGTGTGTGTGTGTACCTTAATATATATATTTATGTACCTTAATATAGGTGTACTGTAAGCGCATTTATATAAAATATGTTTAGCTATTAACCCCACAAGCAATTACAAGCTGCCATTAAATTTGAAAACAAAAAAAAAAAAGTATTTTAATAGACAACACGCAAGTTGATACACTAACCAATAAAAAATAATCCTAAGTGATCACGACGTTTTATTTGAAGAAACACGCACTCAAATCAAATTAGAATACATTTTTAAATTTTACAGTTATGTCGTACCCTGAAATGTAAAAATAAATTCAAACGATGAAAGGCTTACGATACGCATTTTGTATATCATATAGTCTATGATTTTATTTATATTTGCACAAATATATATAATATTATTAATGAAATGAAAACTCTGATGTTTAAGGATCGTCACCTAATGTAGCGTTTGATGTTATTAAAGCGGAAACTTTCATGAGAATTTTGCAAAAAGATTCATTTGAAAGCTTTAAAGCTTGTAAAAGATAAGCGATCTAAGCGTTAATAAAGCGTAAGCAGAAACGTTAATCGTTGACAGCTATCGCTCGGCAGAGGATTTGATTGGAATAAAACAAATCAAGACATTATAGACAAAGAGAAGGCCGATCATTAAATACCTTAAAGAACCGCCTCTGATAGAATAATGCATTAATTCTTGTCATTTTATATCTGAAATTGTACTTTATTTCCAAGTAAAAGCATAATTTCGTTGAGTGCCTCACATAGGGTTGTAGTATTTAAAGCACAATTGTTTCAATCAGTTGTAATTTCGAAATCTTCTTCAATTGCTCTCAGAAAACTGCTTGTGTCAAACAAATGGCTGTTGGGATGGTACAATCTAATGTCTTATCTCTTCATTTGCTATGTTCTCTAACAGATGTCTGTGGAAAGTGTTTATGTACACATGAAATCATTTCCAAACCAAGGTAAGTTAGTATGGCCTCATCAAGCCGAAATGGACTGCTGAGGGCGAATAAAAAGCTCTCAATGCTTTTAATGCTTCCATCAAGAAATTAAAAAATTTCAATCGAGTTTTAGATTTTCATTATGAATTCGACTATTGAATCGTATACTTTTTTGCCGTTTGCTCTCATCCAAACGGATCATTTAATAATCGATCAACTTGTTAAAATAGTACAAACTTTTGCAACTAAATTATGGTCGATATAATCATCGTTCTAAGCTTACTACAGGCAAAGCTATATTCCAAAAATAATGGCAAGATTTAAGCAATTTATTGAAGAATGCAATTGATCCAATTCTCAATTAAAAATGTATTTTATTTATATTTACTTTCGGAAACACAAAATGGATAATTCTGTATATTCTTAGCAATCTTCTCGTATATTATCATCATTCAATTATATTTTCTTGTATCAAAAAAATATTATCAAAAAAATTATCTTTTCTTTTGGCTGCTGACGTGTCATTATCTCTTAAAGAAATAAAGTGATATTGTATAGCTGACGAGTCTACATCTATTTGATCAGCTACTACTCGAATTTAAATGCTCTTTGAAATAAATTAAAATCACATTACAAGTAACAATATAAAAATTAATTGGCACGAGATATTAATGCTATGAATTATTTAAATTGAATTTTTAATTACTTTCTACGGAAAAAAATATAAATCAACGATTTTATGAGAATTTAATAAAATGAGAAAGCTATTGCAAGTCTAGCTTAAGGGGAAATCTTGGATATTCGCCCAACTTCCTATTTCCTGAAAAAGCAAATTAATGAAAACGCTATCATATTCCAAACTTAAGCTATACCCTACATTCCTGCGCATTTCTTGGAATATTTTGTGTTTCTTTTGATTGCAAAATTTGCTGTGATTTAATAAAACATAATTATAAATTAAATTTAAAAAAATAATAAATTAATTAGACATATATATTCTCCTTAAGGCGATACGATTATATCTCAGATTATGTCTTGCATTGTCTAGGTTACTCCTCCTTTAATTTTATTGAAGTCAGTTTTTTGCCTGCACCTAGGTACTCTACGGCAAGAATCGAAGAAGCCTTTTAATGTATTCTCTTTGATGAGATTCGTTCGCAATAATTATTTGTTGATTCCTCATGTCACGTACGCTTTGTCAAAATCATTTTAGTTAGAAGTTAGAGAACATCTTATGACTTAGAGCAGTTTTCATATTCTTACCTCATTTACGAAACCACAAGCTTTTAATCTTTGCAGCGAACAATAATCAGTCATTTAGTATAGGAATGATATGCGCGTGTGTGTTTCTGTGTGAGCTATGTTTTCTTTCTCTTTCACTAGGCTCTAATTAATTTACTCTTCTTCCTTTCTTTTCCGCTGAATCGCGTCTATTAATATTTTTTATTATCATGCTTTATTGTTGCACCTAATAGTAGAGAGTAATCTCATATCAATAGGTCTTAATGGCTTCATGGTTACATAAGCGTCGGTAAAAAAAAGAAACAAAAAAAATTAAATCCTTACATTGAAAATCTTGAATTAAGTTATGGTTGATTGAACGAAAATTCTTGAGAATACAAACTAATTCGTTTCATTTTTTCATGGTAAAAATGCGTTTATTTATATATAACAAAATGAATCAAAAGTTTAATGAAAGTAGTGTGCATCGTTGCTACTACTTTTCCCACTTTGAAATAAAACACAAACACCGTAAGGGAAAGACAATTAGCTGTTTAGGATTGCGGAAGAAATGGTGCTGGATTTCGGTATAAAAATGGAAACCATACTCGACCGCAAGACAGCAAGTAGTCGATTGTAATCAACGTTACTCAGAGGGAATAATGTCTGCTAATATCAGGGAGGTACGTAACCAATTCCAGATTATTAATTGCTGAATGCTACGAATGTACGGACGAATTTGTTCGTATTAAAAACTTACGATATTATAACTTTTGATATATTGCCTCGGGATTTTATATCAACTCTATAATCAATTGTTCCCTAATGATGGTTCCATGCAGTTGAACCCTAATGCTGCGCAAGCAACGTCCCTTTTTTGTATACTTCTTAATAAGATTTTACAGATGATGAATTCTAATCCTTTTATCTGCGGTAGTAATATTTGCAACTTGGATCGTTGGATAAAATAGAATATCATTTAATTGTGTTTTTTCTGTTCTTGAAGCGCAACTCTTCTGCCTTAGATTGCAAAGGAATCGAAATCAACAATCTCGGGGGCATAAAGCAGTAAACGTGCCTAAGTAATATCGTATATCTTAAGGCTCAAAATGAGGCAAAAATATACTAAAAACTGCAAAGAAGCTCTAAAGTAAAATGTATGCATTATGGCTATCAAATGGTTTGAAAGAAAAAAAATACATAAAAAAAAAATCAATTTAAAAATTTATAGCAAAATGTAGAGTCGAAAAAAAAATATTATAAAATATTAGCAAAATCCGCAAATTTTTATAATTTTTATTAAAATTTTCCCTGAAATTGATCAGCACACAAGTCTAATACTTTTATAATAAAAATCGAAAAGCGCAAAGAAAAAGCAACCATTTTTTATGTACCACTAAGTTCAATGTTGATTGGAAATCCAAATGCATACATAAAACAGATCTCTCGCCACATCCATTCCAATGGTAATTAAATTCATCTTCTGTTTGTGTATTTAGACAAATTTAAAAATTTTATTTATATTTCTCTATTAAACATATTGAGAAAAACGCATTCAGTCCCAAATACAAATGGATTCACGCTCACATACATACGCATACATACGCGTACAGACATAGTGTACAGACACATTAAACTATAAAAATAAATAAAATTTAATTTCAAGATGATAATTTAAACTTGAACTACTTCAGTTGCCGTATCACTACAAGTTTATGCAAAAAACATTGGACGTAAAGAGAATGTAAGCATGCCGTACACCCATCATCTATACACGCGCATGCACTATCAGTTTATGAAAAGCAATAATTTTAATTAATATCTCTTTTCATATCGATCACATCCAATGTATCAGACTTATCAAATCTGTTTCTTACAAATCAAAACACATCGTAAACTTTCCTTCTTTTTTTTTTTTTAACTCCAGCAGAAGAAGTTCGTTTCACAGCCGTAAAGTGTAAAACAGAAAATTGAACCTGATGATGGATGTAATCTTAACAAGATATTTTTACGATATTCCGTATAAATGGAGTTTGAAAATAAAATCAATTTCAGATCAGACAGTAAACTCGGAAATAATCTCATCAAATGCTTACCAACTACAATAGATAAAAATATAAAATTTAATGGAAACTAGCGTTCCAGAGATGGTCAAGAGTCATTCATATAATTTTACTTTTAATAAAAATTCATACAATTTTCTTGCTTTCATTTCCTCAAATATATTTAAATATCACAATCGTATCACAATCAATATTTCCCCTTCAAAGAGTTTTCAAGAGCATTAATTCATTCGAAATTTTCTCTTTTTCCCTTTTTTTTTTTTAACATGAGTAGCTACTCAGGATATCCCCTATACATATAGAAAGAAAGAAGACTGAAGACTGAAGGTCAGGAATAAAGAAGCGAGAATAACAAGATAAGGTCTGGAGGTCGTACGCCCGAGCATTTACTATAGTTGCGGTCGCACACCAACTCTTAGAGGTATACCAATCTCTTATCAGCTAGACTAGGCGGTAACCCCATTTAAGCGACAAGTGCATATGCAGAAATGGAAGAAGTTTTATGTTTTGAAATCTTCTAAAAAACTAGGTTTAGTTTTTAGTGACAGTTGATCAGAAAGCCATCATTCGGAATCTGAATTTCGGGTCTGTAATGTGGTTACAGATTACTAAAGAAATCAGTTCATTGAGCCCTGTTCGAATTTTTTCGGTGCCATCTAAACTGAAAGGCGTAATATGAATAACTAGGTAAGTATCTTATGTTTACGTAACGTCTCACATTTGCAAAGCGATCACTTTAGTGAATATAAAAAATATATATTTTAAATCGATTGAATTTTGTTTCTTTTCTCTTTTGCTATTTATTTTAGCATCTTCCGATGATGTTAAATGTTAGCTATAATACAGAGCAAGAATTAAATGCATTAAATGTTTAATTGCTTAAATGTTTATATGCACATCAAGCGTTCATACTTAGACCTAATCGATCAAGAGCAGATGGCCGGTGTGATGGCTAATAATAATTCAATTATATGATTATCGTGTAGATGGAATTATAGTTTACGGTCCAGAAAAATCCAAACACGTTCACATCGCCTGCAATCGAAATCCTCTGCTGTAATTTATTGTTATTTGCGCAGAAAATGGAAAACAAAAAAAAAAAAAACAAAAAAAAACGTAAAACGAACCCACGTTCATGCCAATGAAAATACCGCAATCCTCGCTACAACTGGGTTAAATATGAGAAGCACGTATCCACACACTCAGATCTATGAAAGTCAACCAATGGCGCGACAATTGTTTTTTAAGAAATTTCTTTATAGTTCTCTATAAGCATTTAATTAAGCGACAAATGTTTCTTTGTCTTCATACTTCAACAGCAATTGTCAGCCAATATCTTCTGTCTTGCACGCCGTGGTAATGTAAAGTTAGCGAAGAAGAAGAAGAACATGTGTCACATCAAAAAAGAAAAAAAAGGAAAAAAAATCTTCAACGACTAGACTTGCACACATGCATTGAAAACCTACAAGCATATATACGTGCAGTCATTTAAATGTCTTGCCATCCAGCACATAAACTTGAACACGTACCCACAAGCACAAGCAAAGAGCTGCACTATCTGTGCTTGTGTGCATGTGTGTTTAAGAGTTGTTGTTTATTTGGTTGATGTGAAATTGATTATGCCTTTGGCTTCATATCATTCACACACAATACACAAATAGTTTACGTTTTATGGTCGTATGGGTTGCTAAGGCAAAGCGCGGTGTATAGCCTTTATGGGATTCCAATTGCACTTGAAATATTGTCGTATGATCCATGAGTTTTTGCATGGATCAGCACATTGAATGTTAATATTTCTCAATATTTTACAATTTTACGAAAATATCTTCTTCTGATCGCTTCGCATGCTACCTTAATGAATATAAGAAAATTTACATTTTTGGGTACACGACAGTCGTGGTAACTCTGATCTCTTTTTCAAAAATTGTTCTAATATTACATTTTTGGAAATTTACATCTAAATATCTGCAAAACAAAGTCAAAATCATAATAGAAATACTTGACTTTGATTTCATAATGCTTAGCAATTCAACCTACACCTTGTTTATGATTACAAACCGCTTCCATAGCGAGAGTCTATACAAACATGCTTTTGCTTGCATACGAGTAATGTGTGTCGTTGATCTCTAGTAAACGTAATTATGTGGGTTTTTATTAAATATTTCATGGGTGACGCGTGAAAAAAAACCTTAACCTAGACAATGTACATAAAATAATTACGAAACTATCTCGGAGCCAAGGGATTGACTTGCCAACTCCACATTTCATTCTTTTTTTTTCAATTGTAAGCCATATTATCATCAATCTTCACTTACCTGGACCTTACTTCTCTTCATCTAGCATTTCTCAAAAAAACATTAATCCGATTGATTTCTTTAGAGAGAAAGAGTTTAATATGCTTTCGCAGAGTACGTCAACTTCGCGTCAACTTCTCTTTTCTTGCTCAGATATAAAACGCATCCCACGGGTATATTTCTCTATTACAAACGTTCCCTTTACTTTAAGTTAATTTATTATATTTGAATGCAAACATTTAATATCATATAATGAACAAGAAACTGTCTACAAAATATATATTCGATAAGTCCATCAAATCATCCGATACATATTGAATGCAAATTGAACTAAAATATTCCGATTCGTAAGACTTTGCAACGACAAGAGGTGAAAGTAACATTTGAAGTCGCCAAAACATTATAAGGCTTCTACAGATGCCATTAGAAAGCATAGTTAACATTCGTGATATGTTGGCCACAAGAGACAATTTTCTTCACGCTAGTGGAATGCAACACGTGAATACACCAAAAGCCACCTTTACTTCTTATCGTTATCTCTATGACATAATTAATCGTTCCTGCTTAACTGTTTATATCTACTACGCTTTTTTTTTTTTGTTATCGAACTTTCCGTACTAGTGCTAGTCTGGAACAGTTTTGAAAAGGTCGTATAATGAATTAAGCCATAAAAAGATCACAATGCTTTATACACAAACGACCTTCTCTCAGCTGCAAGTGTAGTGTGCATGTCCTGACTGACTGGTTATCTAAAAATAAATTACTTAACAATATGTTCGAAATAGATGTAAGCTTATTATGCAATTATCCAGTGGCAATGCCTTACACAACGATCTGTTTATAACTTTAATACGCTTTCGTAATTAATTTTAACTAATTGTACCGTTAGTCATAGATCGTGTGAATCAATACGTCAAATAACTTCTAATATATTGATCCCTTTATTCACTTTTAATTCTCTTTCATGATCAGAACAATTGGCTCATTTTAAAACAAAAAAATTAGAGAAAATATTTTTATATTGTATATTCCTAAAAGTATGCAACGAAATTAAATATAAGCAAACATAAGCATATACGTTGAATAAAAAATGTGAATCCTTCTGTATGGAAATGGGTAGAAAGAAATCAGCATTATATTGTATTGTATTATTTTATTGAGCAACCCGTGCCGTTACCTGTGTGATCCGTGTTTGACTATGCCGGTAAGCCCTTCAGGTTTAGAATTCCTATGAATTTTGCCATCTTTTTTAATTTCAAGAACCATTTTGTTGCATCTAGCATTATGAAACGTTCGTGATTTCACAATTATTTGAAAAGTATTTTTGGTTATTTCATATAAAGAAATTTTCGTTTTTTGAATAAACTAATTTTAAATTAATTTAACTTTTTTAATTATTAATAAAAATGTCCTTAACTCATTATTGTAATCATTTTAGATTTATTTCGTTTAAAAATAAAAATCTGTATGCAAAACTTCACGTTCCAGTGTAAATCATTTTTTAAATAATTAAACACTCAAGCAGCGTTCCGTACAGGTATAATTAGCAAGAACTATTGATAAAAGGTCGTTTATATACGTTCGACTTAATGTTATGATGTTATTATCTTCTTTGTAACAAATGGAATTTTCCTGTATGGAATGATTCCTTGATTGCATTTATCTGCGTCCGGGATAGTATCGTCAGTCTTCTCTAAGGTTCAATTAAGCTTTTTAAAATGAAACGCATTCTCTTTTTGCGGTCTGTATTTCTAAGTATATCTTTATCTAACAATAGCTTTTATATAAACGCTATAATAATTCACATTTAATATTACTATTAAAACGTTAGTGTCTGTGCGTTTGGTGTTCCAATTATCTCTCGGAATTTAGTCCTATCTGTCTAGGCTTCTGTCCCTAGACCCTAAACGAATTTGCTTAGACTACAAATCCTATTTTTATTCTGGGATCTTTCCATTGTCCCTTCGCAGCATCTGCAATAATGGTTATATGAAATACCTATATATTTCTGGTGATGACTGAGGGATTTATTACCTGTGCAGAAATTAATCTTTATTTTTATATCGTTATTTGCCAACTCTCACCTTTCAAAGCTAGTTGCCTACTTTTTGTTCACCCCCATGACGACAAGATGTAATTCTTTCACTTCTTTCAACGCCTACCAAGGAGAGCAAAAGTAAATATGAAAAATATTTGATAATTAATCGAATTATGAACAGAAGTGAACCGAACACTGTGTTCAAGTTCACTGAGTCATACCTCATTTTCCTTTCTTTTTATTTTGCACATCACTAAACTAGTTTTTTTTTGCGGACGTCGCTCCTCTAGAATACAAAATAGAAATGTGCCTGGAAGTAAAAAACAAATAAATTCATGCCATCTGGTTACCCTATGATTCTTGATTTAAGCTACATTCTAAGTAATTAAATATGTTTAAAGCACAATATAATTAAAAATAATGTTAAGAGATATAAACATTTATATAATATCTTGCGTCTCGTTGTTAATTCATTAAGTAGCAAAGAAATAACAGAATCTTAAGAATTGCCGTCAATCATTATACAATTGCAGCTCATTTTTCTAAAAGCTCATTACAGGATGATTTATAAATATGAATGTGAATAAAAAAAACTTTAAATATGACTTTTAAGCAAAGAACAGTAGTACTAAGAAATAAAAAACATTATTTTATAAGAAAAAACATCTAATATAAATAAGAAATAAAAATATGATTTAAGAAAAAAATCAATCTTCTTGCGATCACAAAGAGTAAATTGCTTTTGACCAAAAATAATTAATAAATAAAATCTCATTCGTTTTCTAATTAAGACATTTCACATAAATATAATTTTAAAATATTTCTCGCTCAGTAATTAGGCAGATGTTTACGCGTAACTGATTACGAAATCGTGAAGCAGGTCTCGCCAACCTGTTTTAAACGCGATTAGAAAATCTATCAAAAAGTGGTTATCAAGAAGATGTTTCAAAAGTCAGTTTTAAACAATATTTTTTAAACAATATTTTTGTGAAAAAGAAAGAATACTTTTTTTTTGTTTTATGCATTAATTACTTCTAGTTTTTGAAATTGAAATGAATCATGACTCGGAGCTTGTCCTAAAAGTATATAAGAAAAAAAAATCTATCAGCAAAAATGTGTTCCCTTTTGAATGAAAAATTGTTTTAAAAAAAACAGTTACTCATTAAAAGTCAAACATAAGAATTCAATAAAAAGCAGACGCATATGAAAGCAGGATTAATTAAATAGCAAAAGTAATAGTAGTGGTAGCAGTAGTAATAAGTATACTTTTAGAAGCAGTAAATAAAAATTTTGTTGCCTAATTTAAAGGGCAATTAAGAAAGTGCTTTTGGATACTCATCAATGTAAAAAAGTTTTAGTTTTTTCTTTCTTAATTATTGTTTTTGAGTTGAAACAATTTTATTTAACACATTTACACGAGCTACTAAAAATTCTCCATCAGAACCATTAAAAATGTTCATTTCTTTTTTTAGTTTTTTCTATTTCCAATTAGTTATAACAATTTTGCGGTTGAATACCACCCATTTGTGGCAATATATGAGCTAAAGTTAGGAATATGGGGGCGAAAAAAGACTTGGGCATACATAGACGGAAGAAAACCCGTTCGGACAGTTAATCAATAAGCGAGCAAAACGATGGATGAATCAGAACACAAAAGGATGAAATAATTATAACATTCGATTAAACAAATAAACGCCCAAATTATAGAAATATATTTTTATGTACGTGAACAGTGGAATTAGAAAACATTATTAATAATCACGGAAGTGCTTTTGGCTTTAGGCCATAGAGCAAGAAATTCCAAAAGAATATGTTCGCCTTTGCCTCTAACTTATTGCATAAAGACGGTATGAAAGCTTTAAAAATTCGCCACTTGATTATTCAAATCTTTATAGAATTATCGAAAATTACAATGATTCCAACATTGCTTACATTCGCCATTTTATTTCTTCTGAAGATTCGGGTAATCGATTTCACTTTTGCTAATAAATGCCTTAATAGTTTAAGTACGTTTGAGTGACCCATGATCTCATGCTTTTCTATTTATTTCTTATTTAATTTTTTTTATTATACGCTTTAAAAATTTTTTTTTCTGAAATGTATGCTTTTGGTGAAATATTTGCCGCAAAAAAAACTGAATACATTTGCAGTCAAGTAACGCCGAAGTTCAAGACCTAATTACTATCTTCAAACATCTCACACAGCATACATAATCTTACTCTAATGAAGAATACATATGCTTCCCTCACACCACCATTAAAAGCTTTTAAAGGCTTTCACGAAACATTCTATTTTTGTATTACAAAATATTGTGCACTTTACACACCAGTAATGGCAACAGTAATACAATTAGTGATAGAAACATATCGCAAAACACAATACATTAACTATTAATTAGAATTTTTAGTTTACTAATTTATTTTCCTCTTACATTTTTGAATAAAATTTATGAGAAATAGCTCAACATCTCCTGTATTTAATTTAAACACAAAACCCAAGGAAACTAAATGAATTAATAGATAAGAAATAACCGATCAAACATAATCTAATTGTCAGCGTTTGAGTACACTACAAAACGACGAGATTAAACTGATTTCTCGATGCATTTGTAACCTTCAAATTTATGCTTTAGATAGCTCTAAGGCATACATATTGGAAAGGCCTTATTATTCAATTTTTAATCTATATAATCTTATACATCTTTTCACAGGTCTTCTAGGAACATTCGTAACTTGAACTATAAATCATAAAAGCTGGCTGATATTTAATCGATATATACTTTCATCAGGATCAAATTTAATATCAAATTTAGAAAAGGAACTCCCCAACACGCATTCAACAGCTCAAGTTCAATAACCTTGAAAAGTTGTCTGTAAATCTCACAGTTGCCGAAAACAGTTTACGACGTCAGAGCTAGAAATGAGATGAGACTACAAATAAAATGAAAATTATTTAAATTTTCAAAATTCATCTCAAGATCTTCGCTTTCCTACTTTATGAAACGAATCGAAGTTTATTTATCATATCAGATGCAACTGTTTTGCAAAAAGTTTATCAAAGATCCTAGAAAGCATATTAACTTTGAATTAAATTATTTCTACTCATATGTCACCGTCTGTTTTAGGAAATTTCATGGTTTCGAAGACTAAGCTAAAAAATGAAAACACTTTTTTTTAATCTCTCAGGGGCGATAGTCCCGTAATGCTGATGGTTTGAGAGAAATGAAAAGAGAGGCTTAAGGTGTCATTGAACCTTGAGATATGTGTGGTCAATCGGTAATCGCTACAGCTGCGGCCAGACGCACTTACCTAACCATATATACACGAAAATGGATCTGTAATGTAATGTAATATAAAAAATGTTAAAGTAATATTCGATTCAATTATCTACCAGGCTCAGTCGACCAACTGACTTACCATTAATCAAACATTTTGCAATTATTAGATGCTAGATATACTGTAGCCAGATAGTCAGTAGATTAAATTGGTGTCTACTTATTGATATCGTCTTAAGTATGCCTCGCTTATGATGAATGCTCTGTAAAGTTCGTCTTGCTAATACACGAGCCACAATCGTAGCTTATCTAGTCGTTAACGTTTTAAATAAGCCGGAATTCACTTTAAAAGCAATTAAAAAATTTTAAAATCTTATTGATTTTCTCTTTTCTTGTCCTTGACTTTGTCCAAAAAGACAATCCATTTCGAATACAACAGCATTGTCGGTTTGGTAAGTATAACTAAAGCTAATCCAAGTCAATTTTATTTGTGCATTAGCCGAAGAAAAAAAACATAAAACAATCGAAAAACTATTCAAATTTAATTGTTTGTTAATTGGATTTAAAGGAATTAGTTTGGGTAGCGGCAATGGGCCCGTAAGCATATCGACAGTGTATCATATAAAAAGGAATACGAACAGTTAAAGAAACAGTCATTCGACAATGAGTTGAATTGCGCCTCAACTCGCAAGGAATACTAACGAAATAAGGAAATAAGTAAGAAAAGTAATAAAACAAAAAAAAAAACGAGTGAATAAGAACACAAACGAAAGAAGAGGGAACAGGATAATCATAAATCATGAATTGATATGTATTAGGATAGCGTGGATGTACTTACTTGTCAATAAAATCTACAAAGCAAAGCTACGTTTAACTAATTTTATCTAAGACTTATTTAAGTGAAAAAGATGGACTCAGTAAAAGTGGCTGTGGTGGAATATTTACGCGGTGGCCGAAATGTTAGTTTGGCCGAAAGTGTACCCTCTGATATTATGCATATGGTGGATCCATATTGGTATAAATGGCCACCTATGGAACCATTGTGGTTCGGTATTATCGGTTTCATTATTACCGTTTTGGGTATAATGTCGTTAACGGGAAACTTTATAGTGATGTATATTTTCACTTCGTCGAAATCATTGCGCACTCCTTCCAATATGTTCGTAGTGAATTTGGCCTTTTCCGACTTCATGATGATGTTTACTATGTTCCCACCTGTAGTATTGAACGGTATTTATGGTACATGGATTATGGGTCCGTTTTGGTGTGAATTATACGGCCTGTGTGGCTCCTTATTCGGTTGCGTTTCAATTTGGTCGATGACTCTTATCGCTTACGATCGTTATTGTGTTATTGTTCAAGGAATGTCAAGGAAACCATTAACTATATCTGCAGCCGTATTCCGTTTACTCTTTGTTTGGGTTACTTGCCTAGCCTGGGGATTATTCCCTTTGTTTGGTTGGAATCGTTATGTACCCGAAGGTAATATGACAGCATGCGGTACAGATTATTTTGCCAAAGATTGGTGGAATCGTTCCTATATAATTGTCTATACAATTTGGGTGTATTTCACCCCATTATTGACCATTATATTCTCCTATTGGCACATTATGAAGGTAAAAAAAAATAATTGTATTTGATATGAAATATATACGATAGAATTTATTTCTGATGAACGCTTAATGTGTGTAGGCTGTCAGAATTCATGAGCAGGCGATGCGTGAACAAGCTAAGAAAATGAATGTAGCTTCGCTTCGCAACAGTGAAGCTGATAAAGGCAAATCAGTAGAAATCAAATTAGCCAAAGTAGCTTTAGTAACTATATCATTATGGTTCCTCGCCTGGACACCGTATGGAATTATTAACTGGGCCGGCATATTTGAGTCAATGCACTTATCACCGTTAAGCACAATTTGCGGTTCGGTGTTTGCCAAAGCAAATTCTGTTTGCAATCCTATTGTCTATGGTCTCAGGTAAGAATGCACGCATACTTGCAATCATATAAACAAGTACACGAGCTGATATTAATCATAAAACACCGATAATTAATTACTGTTATCAATATTGTGCTCTTCTCATGGTCGCAGTCATCCCAAATACAAACAGGTCTTAAAAGAAAAGATGCCATGTTTGGCTTGCGGCAAAGACGATTCGCACTCAGATGTCAAGACTGTAGCTACCGGTGAGATTAGTGAATCAGCGGCGTAAATGTGACAACGAAAAAACTTCATAAATATTATTTCAAAACGACGTACTTTCATCTAACCTGATATGATAAATGGCTAAGACTTGAGCTATGATTATTGGACTATTCCTAGAGATATGTAAATTTAATGAAATGTAATACAAAAAATCCAAAAAAAAAGTAAGCATTTTAAAAAATCCAAAAAAAAAAAATTATTATAATAACGATAATAATATTATTAGAATCCTACTGCAAGAATAGTATGAAGAAGAGAGGTTTTGAAAAAATACTATTTTGGGAGAAATCATAAGAAAAAATTAAAGAAAATAAAGGCAATTGATATAAAATCAAAAATTTCCAAGAATTTACTTTTCAAGGATTAATTACACCTCACACTGGTGGTAATGGTATAAGGTATATTAAATTCGTACGGATGTATGTAACACCTAGAAGGACATGTGATAGATGCACATTTTATTACAGCGATCAATTCAGAATCATTTTCTGAATCGATTTCTAAACTTGTCTCTCCGAACCCTATTGAAAATGACTTCGATTACTACATGTAAAGCGCCTTATTTTGAAAAAGTTATTTGAAAGAAATTGCAAAGTTTCAAAATATCATGGATCGGATAAACCAATTTTCTGAACCCACACGCAAACAATCCTTGCTCAGAAAGCTAAGCTTTATTATGACAAAACGATATAATTTGTAATATTTTATAATGAAAATTGGCCCATAATAGTAATTTGCTATAATAATTAACTGCATTAAATTTGAACCAGATAGTTCAACTTTTTTGTCTCTACCCTATATAGGAATAAATAAAAAATTATATTGAGTGTAGACCACTGAATGGTTGGCCTTGTCTGACTGTAATGAATTCCCCTCTTTTTTTAAAATGATTTGCCACTCATACGAACACGTGCTGGCCAGAGGATGCGGCGTACACCCGATCGGTAAATGTTTGTCTTTGCCGATCGATCTGCGGACAAATGCCAAACTTAATTAAAATGCGGTCTACCGCACAGGGAATCGAGCCCTGGTATAACGATTTGATAGACGTGCCTCTATTAGGACAAGTAACACTTTTTCAATCTGTTAGGACGAGCATCTACTAGACTAGGCAGTAACTATTTACACGAATTTATTTCATTTTTCCTTTCCTCTTACTTAAATAAAACACTTTCTCATCATATTTCCTTAAAAAAAATTAACTTTTCAAACATACACACGTAACATACATTTTATAAAATAGTTTTGTTTGTTTTTGTTGTTGTTGTTGTTGTTGTGTTGTTTTCTAATGACTTTGTACAAAATTCCTTCTACAAGTATTGAATTTTAAAAAATTCAACCGCGAAGATTTCTCTTCTTCAACATAATTATAAGCGCATTTATCAGAAATCAATGAACTCTCCGATCTTCGATCTTAACTATCGTTTCTTTGATTGTTGTTGTATTCTAGTCATAGTATGTCTTCAAATCAACATCGATTACGGTGCCATTGTGTCGTGGTCCCGCATCAAACAGTTTTTGCTGTTGAAGATATGCTTGCCTACGATTGTTACTCAATTCGTTTTCAGTATACATAGCACGTCCTTGTAACATCATAACATCAATAAGACGTTTATTGGTGAACAGTTCAGGATCGGTACGCTTGCGCAAATAGTTAAAACAACAGGTTCTGTAGAGTAAAGAAAAAATAAATAAAAAAAAAGAGAAAAATGTTTGCATCAATCAATGCAATGCGAAATGTACCGAAAATGCTTAGTACCACACGCGTTGGCACATTCATTGCCGCACGAATCGCATGGTATAGCTATAGAGTTGAATATTTGCATGAAAAATATACCTGTGAAATAAAAATAAAAAAAGGGGCGAGAAAGAAAAGAATTTTAATAAATAATATAAAGCCACTGTTGTCTTTGATGGGCTTCTTTAATTTTACAAGCATTAACAGAGAAATTTTGTTGGGTCTAGCAACTCATTAATTACTCTCACACCTCTTTACAAATTATTTAAGAGATAAGACGTACAATAAAGCTAGAGGAGAAGCTTAACTTAACTAAACACTGAAGGTGCAATATAAACATTTATTTATTTTAGTCAATCAATTTCAGTTCTCCATCGGATTAAAAAGTTCTAAATATAACACGGACGTTGGCAAGCAAAAAAAATAAAAAAATAAATCATAACTGATTTTAGATGCTTGGGTCAGCAATGAAATTAATCTTTAGTCCGTGGACGCTATATATAGTTACCATTACAGTGGTAAGTGGTACGTATGCAAAAGGGTATAGTGTGACGTAGTTCTAAAAAATTAGTTTTATGTTTTATGCCATAAAAGAGAATGAATTATATAATCCAATGTTGTTGTCATTTCTATTATTGTTTTCTCTCTCTTTCTCTCGAAGCTAATGAATGTGCTCTTAACACCGAATGTAAACCTATAGCCAATTGTCCGTTTATTAGAGATAATTTCAATTTAATCAAAAGGAAACCATATTGCAATTTGGATCGTAGCGGTACACATGTATGCTGTAGGAAACCACCACAGAATTATACGCAAACGAAAGATATTGATTTGCGTATTGTAAGAGGTAAGGAGTAGTAATTAATTTATTCATTTAATCCTTTAAATATTTCTTACAGCGAGAGAAAAGTAGAGAAAAGTTTTGTAAACTTTTGCAAAACAATGCTCTAGCACTATAAATGTTGCATATAAGCGCATGATGAGCATAGTGTAACACAATCAATTCTACCAGGTCTGTCTGTCCATCCGTCCGTCTACAAAAATTACCATTACGAAGTCAAAAGTTGATCTAGAAAAATCATTTTGATCTTTAATTCGTTTTCCTCCTCCTGTAGCCAAATAATTTTCAAAAAACCGTTAGAAAAATCTACTGCTACTGACCATAAGTTCACTTACAATCGGTGGAAATCAATTTATATGTAATATACATAAAAGTTTTTTCTCATATTTTAAAATATATGCACGTATATATTGCTTCTTAATGTAAACTGTAGAGATAGTTTTTGATACGAAGGCTAATCGACAACTTTCAAAGCACAATCAGCATCAATTTCGAATTTAATATTTATGATCTCTTGCATTTCCTTTAGAATGCAGATACTATGACAGTCTACCACGAAGGTGTGATTTGCCTTTCATAGTTGGTGGTACTCAAGCGGATCCTAAAGAGTTTCCTTTCATGTCACTGTTATACCGTAAAGATGGGAACAAATTCACTCATCTTTGTGGCGGTACATTGATAAGTAAAAAATATGTTTTAACAGCCGCTCATTGTTTCTACGATACTCCGTAAGTTTATCAATTGATTGAATGTTTTTTTATGTGATAAACTATTTTCATTTTATTCTTAAGTACTCCCCCCAATTGGGTCCGTTTAGGTGAATTGGATTATAGCACTAATACCGATGATGCTTTACCACAAGATTTTGAGGTGAAAAATTTTATACGTCATCATGAATACTATACCACCGATATACAAACTAAATACAATGATATCGCTTTGGTGGAATTAGGAAAAGAAGCAATTTTTAACGATTACGTAAGCCCTGCTTGTCTACCTCTAGTAGATGGTAATGATTTTCAAGAATTTCTGACTGCCGGTTGGGGTAAAACGAATTACACCTCAGAATCTTCAACTCATTTACTTAAAGTGAAACTGGATCGTTTCGACGATGACAAATGTTTTCAAATAATCGAACGTAATGAAGAATTGGAAAAAGGTGTTAACAATCGTAC
Source organism: Glossina brevipalpis (assembly GCA_000671755.1). Classification (NCBI taxonomy): domain Eukaryota; kingdom Metazoa; phylum Arthropoda; class Insecta; order Diptera; family Glossinidae; genus Glossina; species Glossina brevipalpis. The sequence goes on along the minus strand of KK351039.1, from coordinate 349,590 downwards.
GCAACTATGTGCGGGTTCTTTTAGTGACAATCGTGATACATGCGCAGGTGATTCCGGTGGCCCACTTTTCGTTAATCATCCCGAGTTCTCCTGTCAATTCCTTGTAGTGGGCATTACATCGTTCGGTGAAGGTGGTTGCGGTAATAAAGGCATACCAGCCGTTTACACAAGAGTCAAATTATATATCGATTGGATTGAACGTATTGTTTGGGATTGAATAAAAATAAAAATAAAAATAAAAATAAAAATAAATAATAACAATAATAAGAATTACTTACACATAAATAGTATCACTTGTACGTGCACATTGAAAAGCATTTTTGTAATTGCACAGCACTGTACGTATATAGGAGCACTATCTCGGTAAATTTTATTTGTTTTACTTTGAAATTTCAAACAGAAAATGCGACTTGCTTCTGTATCTTTGGCAAGTGCTTACTAGAAAAGGCCATACGATTTACTTACTCCGGCTTTTATATCTTTTGGTCTTAAACAAAACCATAATAAAGAGATGAGAGATTCAGAAAATTTATTGAAGCATATGAAAATTGACATTAAAATGTAAATGGAAGAAAAGTTTTCTTTTAAAAAATATATATGTATCTGTATGTACTTGCCATACAAGAAATCATTAAACACTTGCATAGAATTTTAAATGCGTTATGTATCACAAACACGAGCATGGTTAGCTACAAGTTGTTCTTTTCTAAAAAAAAATTAACATTTGACTAGATTACACAACGCAAGTGGTCAAGTGGTGGTCAAATCTTCTGCATATTTTAGTTACTTTACTGCCATTGGTGTGGGTGTCATATTCATACATATATATCAATCATATAATAATTCTTAAGCAGAGAGAAGAGATATTCTTTTTATTTTATTTATCGTATATTGTTTTAAATTTTCTTTGTATACGAGTATGTCTCGAGCAGGTAAAGCGACCACAGCTAATAACCTATTTAAGAGGACACATACATAATGCACATAACACACATGTTTTACATCATAATTATTACACTTAAATCTTAAAAATAATTAAACAAAACATTAACGTGGCCCTTGCCGAATTGCATCGTGCCCATATACCTCACATTATAATTAGTGAACAAATCTTAATATAACAAACGGCTAAAAAGGTCATAGTTAGTTAGTTTTAATAGATTTCGGTAAAGTTCTTTCAATTACCCAACCATGCAGGCACCAATTACTTTCGTTCCAATTTCCGTTAATATTTTGCGATAAAATGCTTTTCTCGTCGGTTCACTTTATTCTATTTCTTATATAACTTTATGACAAATTGGTTCATCATTCTACAAATTTATTTATTTGTCTTCTGTCTAAAACTATACCGCAATCAGGAGTTTTGGTACAAACCTGATAGTCCTACACCACATGTGGGTGCAGGGTTGGCTTAAGACAGATCCACATTTTATTGTATTGATTGATTTAGAATTATCTATATATACTGAATCAATCTAACTCAGTACATCCATCTGTTCATATATTCTTGTGTTCAATGTAAAAGTCGCAATTTTTGAGATATTTTGACGAAATTTGGTATATTGAAATGCTTTTTGGTCCAAGGACGACCGCTATTGAAAATGGATGCGATTGGATCATTTACAAGACCACTCCTAATATAACGCTTCATTTGAAAAGAGTCTTTACATAACAAAAACCGGTAGAAGCTACTATTTTAGTATATAAAACATATGTGAAAAATTCGAATCAGATGAGACCATTTTATGACCGAATTCCCATATAACCTTGATTATGAAATGTATGTCTTTATAAGCTAAAAAAATTCCAATTTTAATAAATTATGATCAAACTGAATTCCTAATAATAATTTGCCGTAAAAATTAGCTGCAGAAAATTTGGACCACAAATGCCTATTTCATGGATCTCTTACCCTGTAAGGGTTCTCATAAGAAGTAAGAATCTATATGACAAAAGCGTTCGATTTTTAAAATTTTCGAATGAAAGTTAGCCCCTAATAGTAATTTGATGTAAAAATTAACTGGATCAAACAGATCTATTTTTTGGGCAACATCATAATTCATTTATAGTTTTGTGTGTTTTCTCACAAAAGTAAGTGAGGAATTGTATTCAACAAAGTCATGTAGAGTGTTTTCGAATTTTTCCTGAAATAACTTGGAATTTCACACCAACACGGTTTCATATCTTTCGTAAGATAAAACTTAAATTTGTAATTACACCGTAAACGATATCAGAGCATTTATTCTATCTTCTTTACCTTTCCAAATAGTAAAAAAAACAGATTACCGTATCCCCTTATTTAATGTGTGTGTGCTTATCTTTTATTTGGCGTGTGCGTGACTTTAGAGAAAGAACAACGAGAAGTATTTGTAAATAAAAATATGGGTAATAATTTTGCAACTTTAGGCTAACTCTCCTCGTCGATTAGTGTGGATTCTTGAAAGCTGAAAGTGGTAGCGCTTTATAAGAGTAACGTGAAAGCTATCTCGGTTATCTCGGCTAAACCCGAAAATGAGAAGCAACCAGACGTTCGATTGTTTTCTATAAATAAACTACTTATTCCAAATAATAAAACAATTTACAGTCACATTTGGATAATAATTTACTATGGCAAGGATATGGTACTAGATGTATCTAAAAAAAAATCCAACATTCGGAAGATAAGTAAAATATGTAAAGAACACAAAAATAATTAAAAAGTTATTGCTGACATTTCAACTTCTCACGACGTCAGTTACATAAATGTAGTGGCGTTAAAGTTAATCAATAGACAGGGCAATGAGCTAAAGAAAAAGTGTTAAAGGAACAGTTAACTACGTGGAAAAATAAATTGTTTTTATATTTTTTCATTTCGTTTAATGATTATATTGGGTAATTTCAATTTCATAAAAATAAAAACGGAGTATTGTTTCTTTATTTCCACACCAACCCAACCACTTACATTTAAATTTGAGATGATGAAGCCCACGCATGTACAATGAGAAGTTACTTAGAAAATTTTTAGAAATCTAATGAGAAAAAGGCGCATTTTTGTAAGTTCATAAAAAGTACAATGAGAAGTGACTTAGGTTTAAGTTTTAATTTTATATCTTGAAGTTTAAGTTTCATTTTTATATCTTTAATAGAGAATCCATCCAAAAAGATATATAAATTAATAAAAAGCATCTATGCGAAGAAATTTCATTCAATTAATGGCAGGCACCGAATTCCTGACATAATATATCTTAACTTCTAGCCGCTGGCGCAAAGGAACGATATGTTTAAGTTTTTTATGTTTCTTTTTCACATCTGGTTTTCTTATACGAACAGACATTTTTGTGGTATTTTCCTTACTTTACATTCAATATTAATGCAAATTTGTTCACCGTGATAGCAATTGTGCTAACACCAGATTTGACAAAAACATCTTTTCTGCCAATGTTTTGCTGCCCTCATTTTAAAAGCGTCCGTTGTGAAAAAGACAATTCAATTAACGTGTCCTAAACCAACTTACGAATAAATTTTTCCAATTGTTGGCAACACAAATGTTATAAGTTTACACGCATTATATTGTAGGGAGAAAAACAGCTGATTAGATGAGAACTGTTACGATATTTTGCAGCGCTGTTTATGCTATTTAAGAGGTGTCCAAACAGCTGGCAATTGCATTTGCTATATTAACTTTGCGAGTTTTGCTAGAAATTTAACTAAAGGAATTTTCGAGAAATAATTTTAAATAAAATAAAAATGAAGGGATTACCTCGTTTTTCCGCTGCTTTAAGAGCAAATACAAACCTTGAAGCTGAATTGCCTTTCGTGTTAAATAATGATGAACTGGAAGAAGCGAGAAAAGAAAGATATAAATTTCTTAAGGAGTAAGTGTGTAAAAGAATTGAGGGGATTTCCCATATTTTTTTTTCTATTTTTTATTTTTTATTTTACAGGCAAAGCGAAGGGCAACAAACCATTGCTATTATTTTGGAGCAAATAGCTCAACAGAAGCAAGGCCAAGTAAAAGTGCACATGCAAAAATTGCGAAAAATTGTACAAGAATGCATGGGGTTTGAAGAACAACCTCAGGTAGTAGAACATGCCACTTTGTTCTTGTTTTGGTTAATGCTTGGCCAGCGAGTTATACTAGTGGCCACCACTATGCAAATACGTACTGTATTCGGCACCATTTTTGGTAGCAAATTGGCTAAAATTCATCAATGCGTTTGCGATATTAGTGAGCTTCTGGAAACCTACGAAATAGATGAATTGAAAAAATGGAATAAAAAGCTGGCTAGAGGTGGGAAAGACCATCCCATGTTTGGCGAAAATATTAAAATTAAATTCGCGTATGCCGAAATATGTGATACAAGTAATTTGGCGGATTGGTCTCCAGATGCCAATATGAGAAATGAAACAACCGCTCAATTTAATATGCAATATGAACAAAATGATAAACGTCGTTCTCCGGCAGAAGAAAAACTAATTAACATTACCCGCGCTTTGGACCAAAAGGTTCACGATACCGGCCATTCAAGTTTGATAATTAATGTCTCTGAATTACTTAACTCTAAAAAATCGAATAATGAGTTGCAAAATGATTTAATTGAATTATTAGGTTTTGAGCATTTCGATTTAGTGCAAGATTTGCTCACTGAGCGAAAAGCGATGGCAGCTTACCTAACAGAAATTGAGCGAAAAGAACTACGTCAGAAACGTACTAAAGAAATAGAGAAAAAAAAACAAAGCGGTTCAAACTCTAACATGGAAATACGTCCTACTGTGGCGACAACGGTAGTTGTGCAATCAGCAGCTGAAAAAGAGTTAACCAAACAACAGAGACGGGAAGAAAAGAAAATGCAACGGTTAATGCACAGTATAGGACGATCGGAAAACGAAAGCGATGAACGCACAGCGGAATTAATTAATCCTTTACAATTACGTTTGCAGCATCAGCGCAACTTACTAGAAACAGCGCAACGAGAGCCTGTGCTCAAGACGACACAAAGTCTAAAAGAATTCCGCAGTAAATTTAATTCGCAATCCGCCGCGCAACATTATCCATATGTGTTTGATAGCCAACTAGAAGCCAAACAACATGCCGGCTTTATAGGAGGCAGTCGTATTTCCCTACCGGACTACGCATCACGCTTAGACAATCGTCAATACGAAGAAGTCAAAATACCAGCTACGGAACCGCCGCCTCTTAATGTGGGTAATAATCGTGTTAACATTAACGATTTAGATGACATCGGACGAATAGCTTTTGCCACTTGCAAACAGTTGAACCGTATACAATCAGTCGTATATCCGGTGGCTTACCATAGCAACGAAAATATGTTAGTCTGTGCGCCCACCGGTGCGGGTAAAACAAATGTAGCAATGCTGACAATAGTACACACTATTCGAGCTCATCTTGAGAATGGCATTATAAATCGCGAACAATTCAAAATAGTTTACATCGCTCCAATGAAAGCTTTGGCAACGGAAATGGTAACGAACTTTTCCAAACGTCTGAAAGAATTGAATATTGTAGTGAAAGAGCTGACAGGTGATATGCAACTGACAAAAACTGAAATGAGTGAGACTCAGATATTAGTAACGACACCAGAAAAATGGGATGTAGTGACAAGAAAAGGTCAGTTTTGAGCCTTCCATGAAAGATAAAAGTAATGTCATATTATTATGTTTTAGGAGCTGGCGATGTATCTCTTATCAGTTTGGTGAAATTACTAATTATAGACGAGGTACATTTATTACATGGCGAACGGGGTCCCGTAGTTGAGGCTTTAGTAGCCCGTACTCTACGTTTGGTAGAATCTTCACAAAGTATGATACGAATAGTTGGTCTGTCGGCTACTTTGCCAAATTATATCGACGTGGCCAATTTCCTACGTGTGAACCCCATGAAGGGTCTTTTCTATTTTGATGGACGTTTTCGCCCTGTTCCTTTGGATACAAATTTTATTGGCATTAAAGCAGTCAAGCCTTTGCAACAGTTAAACGATATGGACCAAGTTTGCTATCAGAAATGTTTAGAACAATTGCAACAAGGTCATCAGGTAATGGTCTTTGTACATGCTCGTAATGCTACAGTACGTACAGCCACTATTATGCGCGAATTAGCTCAACAAAATAATACCAGTGCTCTGTTTTTGCCCGATACCAATACCAGTGATTACGGTTTAGCTACCAAAGCCATACAAAAATCCCGGAATAAACAATTGGTGGAATTATTTTCCGCTGGCATAGCTATGCATCATGCTGGCATGTTAAGAACCGACAGGCACTTGGTAGAGAAATATTTCTCCGAGGGTTATATAAAAGTTTTGATATGCACAGCTACCTTGGCTTGGGGTGTCAATTTACCAGCACATGCCGTAATTATAAAAGGTAACTGAATTTTTAAGATTTCATGTACTCTCGAAACGATAAATTAAAAAAATTATCGTACAACTCATATTGATTTTATTAGGTACTGACATCTACGACTCCAAACATGGCACTTTTGTGGACCTCGGTATTTTGGACGTTTTACAAATTTTTGGCCGTGCTGGCAGACCTCAGTTCGATAAAAGCGGCGTTGGCACTATTATCACTTCGCACGATAAGCTCAACCACTATCTATCTCTGCTCACCAATCAATTTCCTATTGAATCCAACTTTATTCAATGTTTGGCAGATAATCTTAACGCGGAGATAGCCTTGGGAACAATTTCAAACGTCGAGGAAGCTATAGAATGGTTAAGTTACACTTATCTGTTTGTGCGCATGCGTATCAATCCTCTTGTTTATGGAATTGAATACGGGGAAGTTTTACAAGATCCTTCTTTAGAACGCAAACGGAGAGCATTAATTATAGGTTCTGCCATGAGTTTAGACAAAGCACGCATGATACGTTTCAATCAGCGAACTTTAGATTTCAATATCACAGATTTGGGTCGTACAGCTTCCCATTATTATATAAAATACGATACGGTTGAAATATTCAATGAGCTCTTAAAGCCGTTTATGACCGAAGCCGACATTTTTGTAATGATGTCGCAAGCACAAGAGTTTCAACAGCTCAAAGTACGCGATGATGAATTAGAAGAGTTGGATGAATTAAAACGTGATTATTGCAAAGTCAAAGTATTTGGTGGTAGCGAAAATGTTCACGGAAAAGTTAATATATTAATGCAAACTTACCTCTCGCACGGTTATGTTAAATCATTTTCTTTGGTCTCCGACATGTCGTACATAATGCAAAATGTAACGCGCATAGCACGCGCTTTGTTCTCCATTGTCTTGCGGAATAATAATTCAATACTCTCAGGGCGCATACTGCAGGTGTGTAAAATGTTTGAACGGCAACAATGGGATTTTGAGAGTCCGATGCGGCAATTTTCACATGTCAATGTTGAAACTATTGATAAACTAGAAAGCAGAGGAATTAGCTTATACACACTCCGTGAAATAGAACACAACGAGTTGAAAGAAATATTACGTAGCAGTAAATATGCTGAAGAGGTCTTACGCGCAGCCAAAGAATTGCCCATGTTGAATATAGACGCCACTTTGCAGCCCATAACGCGTACAGTGCTACGTATTAAACTCAATATATGGCCAGATTTCGTTTGGAATGATCGCGTACACGGCAAAACAAGCCAGAACTTCTGGTTATGGATCGAGGATCCCGAAACAAATTTCATTTATCATTCCGAATTATTTCAGGTATTTTAAAAAATGAATCAAGAGTAAAATCAATTCCCATTACTTATATGCTTTTAATTTGCACTGCTCTCATGTTAAAACGCATTTTTTTAGGCTACACGCAAATTTGTCTACAGCCAAAAATCGCAGGAAATTGTGATGACGATACCTCTGAAAGAACCTTTACCACCGCAATATTATATACGTGTAGCCAGTGATATTTGGTTAGGTAGTAATGCGTGGACCACATTGACTTTTAAACACTTAGTGCTACCCGAACACCATCCACCTCTTACCGAACTTTTGCCCCTGCAACCTTTAGCCGTTAGTGCGCTGAAAAATCCAGTCTACGAGTCATTATATAATTTCACGCATTTCAATCCAATTCAGACGCAAGTCTTTCATTGTCTTTATCATACTGACAAAAATGTTTTACTGGGTGCGCCAACTGGTTCCGGTAAAACCATAGTGGCAGAAATTGCCATTTTTCGGACCCTCAACAAGTATCGAAGAGCTAAGGTCGTTTACATTGCACCTTTGAAAGCGTTGGTTAAGGAAAGGATTAGTGATTGGAAAAAACGTTTCGAACAAGGACCTCTTGATATAAAAGTTGTAGAATTAACTGGTGATGTTACGCCGGATGTACAAGCAATTCGTGACTCCCAGCTTATAGTTACTACACCAGAAAAGTGGGATGGTATTAGTCGTTCTTGGCAGACTAGAGAATATGTGCAAGATGTTGCTTTAATTGTTATTGATGAAATACATTTGTTGGGAGAAGACAGAGGTCCTGTTATCGAAATAATCGTATCTCGTACAAATTTCATTACTTCGCACACCGGCCGCAGTATACGTATTATTGGTTTATCTACCGCTTTAGCTAACGCTCAAGATCTCGCCAATTGGTTGGATATAAAAGAAATGGGATTATATAATTTCAAACCTTCCGTAAGACCCGTTCCTTTGCAAGTGCATATAAACGGATTTTCTGGTAAATAAGTCGAACTAAACACTTATTTTTAAGTCTCTAATCCCTTATTTGCAGGTAAACATTATTGTCCACGAATGGCCACAATGAATCGACCTACATTCCAAGCTATACGTTCCTATTCGCCAACGGAACCCGCTATCGTCTTTGTTTCATCTCGTCGTCAAACTCGCCTAACAGCTTTGGATTTGATTACTTTTGTCGCTGGCGATGAGAATCCTAAACAATTTCTCCATATGCCCGAGCATGAAATGCAACAAATTCTCCAGGATATCAAAGACTCCAACTTGAAATTCTGTTTAGCTTTCGGTATAGGCCTTCATCACGCTGGTTTACAGGAAACAGACCGCAAAACAGTTGAAGAGCTCTTTCTAAATCGTAAAATTCAGATACTTATTGCTACCGCTACTTTAGCATGGGGTGTTAACTTACCAGCACATTTGGTCGTTATAAAAGGTACCGAATATTTTGATGGTAAAGTTAAGAAATATGTTGACATGCCCATTACGGACATATTACAAATGATGGGTCGTGCTGGTCGCCCTCAATTCGATAATGAAGGTGTCGCTGTAGTTTTAGTGCATGACGAGAAAAAGAATTTTTATAAAAAGTTCCTATACGATCCTTTCCCAGTGGAGTCTAGTCTTTTGGAAGTCTTACCTGAACATATGAATGCCGAAATTGTTGCAGGCACTGTGCAAACAAAGCAGGCAGCTTTAGATTATTTAACATGGACATACTTTTTCAGACGGCTATTGCGTAATCCCACGTATTACAACTTAGAAGGCCTGGAACCCTCGCAAATAAATCCTTATCTTTCCACTTTGGTTGAAAAAGTAGTACATGAACTGGAATCAGCTGCTTGCTTGATACAAAAAGAGCATTTGCTAATACCCACTTTCCTTGGACGCATATCGTCCTTCTATTATTTGTCATATCGTACAATGAAACATTTCTTAGATGTTTTACAACCTGATATGTCTACACTGGATATTCTACATGCCATAACTGATTCGTATGAGTTTGATCAACAACCAGTTCGCCACAACGAGGACAAATATAATGAGTATGTTGAGACAATAAATTTTTTAAAGTTTTCGAAGCAATAATTCTACTCGTCTGCTTACTTACAGAGAATTGGCCGAATCTTGTCGTTACCAACCACGTTCAGCTACTTGGGACTCATCGTTTACAAAAACTTTTCTTCTCATGCAAGCTCATTTTTCTAGGCTCGGTTTACCAAACTCCGATTATCTAACAGACACCAAATCGACTTTGGATAATGCTGCACGTGTTATGCAGGTATTAATAAGATAGAATGAAAAATTGCTTGCCTCCGTCCTTCTGTCCAATATATTTTGCATTTTTTTTATACATAAATACGATTACAATTTGAATTTGTTTATAATAATCTCTCAATTTCTCCGAAAAAGATCTCATGATCATGTGTGGCAGATTATTTATTACTATCATTAATGCTCGGAATAATATGAAATCTAAGTCATATTTACTAAAATGCTACAGCTAGTTAATCTCATTAAAACCACTTTAACTATTATTATACGCAAGGGCAGAGGTGGTGAAAGCTCATCTTAATATATGTAAACTGTCAGACAATTTGTTCTTTTTTTTTTCTAATCCAGGCCATGGTCGATTACACCGCAGAAAGTGGCTGGTTAACAACTACTCTCAAAGTGCAGCTGTTGATGCAAAGTATTATACAAGCACGTTGGTTTGACGAGAGTGAATTCCTGACACTGCCAAATGTCAATAATAGCAACGTTCACGTCTTTTATAATGTAATATACAAAGATCAATATCTGACTTTACCTGTTTTAAAGGATCTCACTCGAAATGACTACGAAAGATTAGCGGGTCCGTTAAGAGATTGTTTCGAGGAGCATGAAATCGAGCAAATCTATAAAGTTCTACAAGGTATGCCTGAAATCATGGTTTCTATATCAATACAAGGACGTCTTTATGATAATAAGCAATCCTTACGGGAGCTAACAAACAACGATTTGAAATCAAATATTTGGACTAAAATACACTCGAACGAAGTAAGTTTATCTCAAAATTGCATAAATTTTTCGTTGCTTTTGATTAAATATTCATTTTTTCCTTTAACATAGGACTATGTCTTGTGCATTAATATTAAGCGTTTGAATACTAGCCCACGTTATAGTAACACCGCCATACACTGCCCGAAATATCCAAAAGGAAAGAATGAAGCATGGTTTTTAACATTGGGCTCTCAAGCTAGCAATGAATTGTTAGCTATGAAACGTGTTAATTTGCGTGGTTTAAAGGCTTCCAATCGTATAACGTTCCAATGCCCACCACGCAAAGGTCGTTTGCTCCTCACTTTATACTTAATGTCTGATTGCCTGATAGGTTTCGATCAACAGTACGATTTACAATTTGAAGTGATTGATGCCAAATAAAATGATGTATTGAAAAATTTCTAAAATGTTTCCATTGTCTTAAAGTTTAATTCTTATTTGATTTAATTTATTCTCATAAAAGTACAAAAATTAATTTTGTATTTTAAATACTTTTTAATTTTTAAAAAACGGTATTATATATTTAAAAATATTCAAAACAAAAACCTTGAATTATATTAATTTGAAATAAACGTTTTTTATCAGATACTTTGGTTTTCTAAGATGGAATATTAATAAAACCAATAAATTTATTTGTAGTCGATTTAGCTTTCTATGAACGATTGAAATTTATAGTGTCTCTTCGTAAAAACTATAAGTCGCCTGCAAATTTTTTCCAGACACTTTCCAGACATGTGTTTGACGTCGTTGTCTCTGTGCACTAATTTTTCTTATTCTAATCACAGAAAAAGTCCAACTACTGCAGTTGTTTCAATAATTTGAAATTTATTTTAACCTAATATGTAGTTATATATTTAAAATTATTTGTAATTATTGCTAAAAAAGTACGACGCTTTTCTCTCTCTTAAAAGTACATAAATAAGCCCTTAATAATTTTCATTAGCGTCGTATTGGTCCTCACTTAACATCTTTTGTCGTTCTTGTCGTAAACGATTACGTAACCGTTGTTGATTCTTTTGACGAAATATTTCTTTGCTGGCCTCCTTGATTGCTTCATAGATTTTGGCCTGTGACATGATCTGTTTTTGCACATTTTCCACTGCCGGCTCGGCATTGACATCGAAAAGATCGGAAAGACCTTCAGCTACATAATCATTATTAAAGTTATTCTTTTCAGCTTCGACTGGATTACGTTTTATAATTGGATATGGTATACGTTCAGAAGTGCGTTTCTTACCACAACCTTAAAAAAATTGTAATAAATTTGTTTAACAAAAACTTTTATAATAATTTTCTCTTTACCTGTGAAAGCATTACAAAAGGGACGCTTCTCATAGTTCCATTGCATACGACGATCTAATTTATGCTATTAATATCACATATTATTAAAAAATTTATTAATTTTTTTTCTTTTAAATTTCTCTTACATCGTCTACATTACTATCAATTGGTAGGACAGCGCCCGAGCAGCACAATACACAATACCACAATACTAGCACTACTGCGAACGTCATCCTTTTTCAAAACCTTTCCGAACCTTTATTTATTTAGAAATAATAGTAATTTTTGCAGTTCCTTATGATTTCTTACACAACTTTTCAGTTCCACGTTTAACAAACGTTTGACTTGTAATTATTAAATGCGATACATGCTAATGGTTTTACATTCGTTGGTCAATCTAGAATTTTTTTCCCTTGATTGTAAATATAAAACCATTAAGAATCAACAGCAATGCTGGCAGCAGTATGTGGTTTCGCAAAAAAAAGAGCGAATGCAAGAAGGATATCAAGCTGCGCAACTAAAATGCCTTTTGGTGACCATTATGTTGGGTGTTAATAGCTTTATAACAAAGAACTTTCGATAGTACGTATATCCCCATACAAGTACAAGGATGCATACGATAACGTAAAGATTTCACTTTTATGATTTGTTGGTTTATCGGAGAATTTCTAAGCTTTTATAAGTTTTATTCAGGCTATTGTGGTATCCTTCAAAATTCATGATTTACCCAACCCCTTCCCCTTTCCCCTTGTTTAGATTTTATCCCTTTACTTTATACCAATTCGCCTCAAGGATTGGTTGTCAATTTGGGCATGTCCCTTTGGGCTTGCTAAGGTTATTTTGAGAATGATTACAAGTAACAAAGATGCAAAGATGAGGTAAAAGCCGACGCTTGTCCTATTTGGTTACTACCCGGCGACTTGACCTGTTCATGGAGGAGCCATTGAGATTATCGGAAGCCATCTGCTCGTAGACTTCTTTTTGATGGAAAGAAAGCTTCATAACTCGTATTACGGGTGTAACGAATGGGGGTTTTAATTGTTTACGGAATGTTTGCGTTGAAGCGACAGAATGCTGATAGCTGAGGAGTTTCATGGAGGCTGACGTTAGCACAATATCGCGAGGGCATCGAGTACTGAGATGTTAGATAAAAGGCGCCTTAGCTAAAGGGAAATATACTTGGCTTCTATACTATCTCCGATAATTGTTACTCTAGAATCAGTGCATGATGCCCTATACGATGTAGGATTATCCTACACATTCGGGGATGCAGGCTATTCGCTTCAGGGTTCCGCTTACTAAAATCTTATGAGATGTGTAGAGGACAAACAAAAGAGCAGATTACTTTGCTTCTGCCCTATTGCTAAAAGAAAAAAGCAACAGTTCGTAAGGAATTTTTAATAGCTTTGGGGCGCATCTTTAATGCTTATAACCCGAAATCAATGCTTGACATTTGCAAAAATTTGTTTAAAAGTGGATATATCATATCGTTTTTTTTTTTTACATCCTTCTGCAACACCTTTTAATAGACTACAAAATACTATTAGGTATCCTTTTTGTATTAAAAAGAATGAAAAAGTTTAGGTTAAAATAATCTAAACTGATCTATTTTCAATGCAGGATTAGTAAACTAAATCATCCTTCAGTTTTTATGCAGTTAATAATTTGTTAAAACACATTCAATGTAAAACATATTAAAACGAATATTCGAATATCGCTTAATAAAATTCATCATCTATCTTCGTCATGAAATACCAAAGATTAGATCTCGTTATCATATAAAGGAATCCTTATTTGAGAAGAGAACCGAAAAATAGGCCTATATGGTGCAAAGTTAGCACAGTGTGTATACATGTGAACTCACTATTTCGCACTATTAACACCCTACACCACTTGTGGTACAGTGCATTATAAGTTTGTGCGGACGTATGAAGACTTAAAAGAGCTTAAGATAAACCTTTTCTTATACCGATTCGAGATCATTTCTGATTTAGAATTATTTTCTGAATCGATTTCAGTCCGTCTGTCTGTTTGACTTCTGTCCAACCTATAGGTTGCAATTTTTGAGATATTTTGACGAAATTTTGTATACTGACGTGTTTTGGCAGAAGAACGAAAGCGATTCAAATTAAATTTGATCGAATCTTTTTAAGAACTACGCACTTTATAAAACCCTATTTGAAAGGAAAGTTTATGCTACGAAACCCGGTAGAAATTAGTATCTTAAAAAATAAAATAAATGTGGAGAATTTGGATCAGACAGATAGGGTTTTTTTTAATTAACTCACACAAGTATTCTCAAGAAAATTTAGTCTTTATATGGTAAAAAGTCAAATTTTTAATATTTTATGATGAAAATTAATTGTACGAAATTTTGTTTTGGATTTAGGTCTATTTTTTTAACGACATCATAACATATTTATATTCCTACGAAAGAAGGTGAAGAATTGTATTAGGCCAAGTGGTGAAGAGTATTTAACGCCCAGACTTGTTTTCATTATGAAATACTAAAGATTTAACTTTGTTGCCATATAAAGTAGAGCATTCAAAAAATTATCCCATCTCATCCAAACTAACTACACTATCCTAGTATACAAGAAATACTATCTTTTATTGATTTTCATCAAGAAATCTTACAAATCGCAGGTCGTTGGGGGCTAAGGCTGAAAGACATCATATTAATCGAGATACAAAAATTTATCTTATTCTATATCATACAGAGCCTTTAGCAAATTTCCTCTTCTTTCTTGCACTCTTATAGAGAAGATCTTGTAAAATAAACGGAAAAACCTCTTCAAGGAGAGAAAAGAATACTAAGCATTCGTGATTGTCGTTGTTGCGCTGCTTAAAGCTCTTTAAATATTTATCAAAACGCAATGCAACCTTTTGATGCTTCGGTTGCGAAGGTATTTAAGAATTATTCCTGCATACAAAAAGAAATGTAACTCAAAGTTCTAATTCATTTCGAACGCATTGTAAACACACACTCCAATCTTGTATAGATTATGAATAAAAAATTAAATTTTTTATAAATTTTTTCACATTTGATGTGAATATATCTGCTAACCTACATAAACAATGAAATAAAAAATGTTGTTTTAAGTAAATTTCAAATACATACACACACATACACATATATGTACTGTATGCATAACCTAAACATTAATAAAATTATGGGAATGAGTGATGACTGTACGAGTTCGAGTGTGTGTGCGTGTGTGTGTGTGTGTGTGTGTGTGTGTGCTAGTGTATAGGTTCATATGTATGCAGTAATTTACGTGTAGTTTGTGAAAAACGCGTGCAATTGACCAGCGCGCGGCTATCATAACATACCGGCAGCCAAAGCGTCTATTTATAAGAGGCAACAATGACGGCGGAGACAGAAAGAGAAATAGTGTGTGAAAAAAATAAAAACAAATTTCTTCTTTCTCGGAAAACGCGGTACGCCGTGAATTTTCCGAACTTCTGGGCGACAATTTCGAAATCAATTTTAAAACGAACGTGATAGCATTGTGTAAAGCAACGGAGCAGTCATAACGGTTAAAAACAAAATTATTATTAATAAAATATCTCAAGCAAAAAATTAATAAGAGAAAGCAAATAAAATATTTTTAAAAATATTCAAAAAAACCAAACAAAGTGCAAGAAAGCAAAATATTAGAATAATTATTATAAACGCTAAGTACAATATTTTCTCTTATTTAACTTTTATAAAAAGTGAGTAAAACTGCTAATGAATTTTCAAATGGAACCAAAAAAAAAAAAAAAGATCGAAATCATAGTTTTAATTACTCTTCAAATGTTTTGCAATAAATTTTTACAAAAAGAAAAATATCTAAGAATAGCTGCATTTCAAGACTCTCTAGTTAGTTCAGTTGTATGTTTTTCTTAATTTATTTTTTCTCTTTTTTTTTTCTTACAAAATTTTTTTCTGTACCTCGCGTTCGTTGCATTCATTTATTTGTAATGTTCTTGTTTTTCGTTTTTTTTTTTTATTTCGCCTAAAAATAAAACTTTTCTATTCAGGGAGTATTTTTTTGTTTTTTGTTTTTTTTTTTTTTTTTTTTGTAAATAAAACAAAATTTGTAAAAGAAAACTTTCTCTCTCCAAACTAAAATCTAAAAAAAGTATTCACGAAAAATTTTGCATAAATATTTACAAAATTTGTTATATGTTTTCATGCAGAAGAATAAAAATCATTTAAAGGAACGTAAATAAGATTAGTCAACTTTTTATAAATATTTTTACTTGTACTCATTAGATTTACGCGCTAAACATGTGAATGTAGCTCAATCGTTCAGTACATAAATATCATAGTTGCGTTCTATAGAACTTGCCATATAGAGTAAATTAACTTTAGAAGTATTTTCTGAAACATTTTAAACATCTCTAACTTTCAATAGTCGTTTTTATTATATTTTAGTTCGGTAGAGTATCTCTACATTTTATATTTTCTTCACTCAAAGGAAAGCTAAGTAAAGCTTAATGGAAATATCAAAATTTCGTATACGAAAATCTAGTAAATTAGAAATAGTTCAACCAGCTAAATGAAAGATTTATTCTTTGTATTCTTTACGAGAAAGTTTTAATCGAGAAATTAATTTGGACTTTTTTCAACTGCAATAAAATCATCTGTAACGAAGCCGTAGTATACCAATCTAAGCTTCCAACGGAACAAAAGTGTAAAGTTTCATTTAATATTTATATCTCATATGCTAAAAGCTGAAGGCAGATTTTCAAAAACACCCCGGTAATCAAAATTAAAATTAATGCGATTCGAAATGATGACGATCTCATTAAATACTCACAATTGGATTGCGCTTTTCCAAAAATTGTGCAACCGTATCCGAGTTAAACAGGTCTAAGTTGAGAAGAACAGCTAGAAAGTTATGTAGAATTCAGCATTAACTCGGCAATGCTAACAGACTTATATACATTTATTCATTAAATGTGGCTAAGGTGATAAGTTGCTGTTAGAGTACGTTTCGTTTGACAAGAAATGAGCTACAAAGTGTAAGCAGTTATATAGTCAGGTTAGAGCCGCAGATAGATATATGATCCATTAGCAACCGGTGCGTAGACCCGGCACAAGAGCAAAGTCAAAAGTATAGATAGCTTAGCAAGAAGTAAGCAATGAAGGGTAGGCAAATATAATGCTGTGTTACAGACATAGAACAAAATCTGATATTCGAATCATATAGAGAGTCATCCCCTAAAGAGAGACCTTTTAAAAATCTCGAATGTTTCATGGATAAGAATCATCTCGGAGAACAACTTTTGTCTATGAAAAGTTTTGTAGAACCTAACATCTAAGGAAATTGTTGCTTTAATGGAATAAACATTTGTAAAGGATTTTAATAATCGAAATAACGGGTAATTAAATCTCTCATGAATTTTTTTTTTTTTTACCTTCACATTAAATTCATTTAATTGATAAAATGGTGTCTTTTATAGCGAGCAGTCCCTAAAAAGTAAAAAAAGTTTAGATTAAAAAAAAAGTGATTGATGAACAAAAGTAATTATATTTAAACCAACAAGAAATTTCTAGAAACGCAAATTTTAAAAATTTCAATAAATTTATTTTGAAAAAATTATTCATAAAATTTTATTATATTATTATTACTTTTGTTGTTGCCATTATTAACCGAGTAAACTTTGGCACGTACGTTAAGTTATGCCGAATGTTAGTCAAAACAACAAAAAAACACATCACTATGTGCGATTCTTTTGACGATGTTCTTCCTACTAATTTTAGATCAACGACACCAATTTATATACGCACATATATACCTATTTATATATATATATATATATACGTTTATATATATATATATTTATATATAATAAATTAAGAAAAAGAGGAAAATGTCAGATACAAATAATGAGACTGTTGTAGCACAAACGCCTCCACAAAATGGCAAAGAACGTTCCAAGTCAACAGAAGAAAAAGAAATACCGCGTGAACCGGCACTGGTATGCAGAGATATTAATGTAAGTTGACTAATATACGAAATATGAAATTAATTTAATTAAATTTTATTTACTACCGCTACACGATATGGAAAACGTTCTAATGAACATATCAGATAAAGACTGAATTGGAATGCCTGGTTAAGCTATTAGATGGTAAAATTTATAAAGATGAAGAAGTGTCCATTGAGGAATTGCATCAGTATTTGATTGAGGATGAAGGATCTTGGGCTTTGGGTGATAATTTTTTGGTTTTCGTTCAACGAGTATTACGTGAACAATCATTTTCCCCTGATACACGTATTCATCTAATACGTACATTGGCATATGCTGCTCTAAAGGATGATGTGATTATTATTTTACATCAAGATCGTAAGGATCATACACTTATGAATTATGGTTATGATATAGAGAAACATACGCCGGAAGAACAGCAAGCTTGGGCTATATTCGTAAGTTTGCCTCCTCTCTCAAGTAATGAGTTAATTTTCCTTTTTTTGTTATAAACAGATATGCAATCTTTTCGAGAATGTAGGCCCATCGGAATGGTTGTTATATATATCGGAATGGGATTATAATGGCCAAACCTTATCGAATATTCGTGTCACAACCAAGGTTGTCGTTCATAGTATTTTATCGAATTGTCTTTTATTGAAAAATACCGGCACTATGATGCTCTATAATATCGCCATTAAAGAAGTTAAAACAGTGGTAAGCCTTGAAGTATATCTGATTAAAAAAAAAAAAAAAAATTTTGACTACAGGTCTTCGATGATGTTGCCGTTGAGCTCGCCATGGCTATATTGCAATTCTTCCAAAGTGGACCAGATGAAGAACAGATTTTCCGTGCCTGCAAAGCGTTGGTTAAATTTTTGGAAGTACGTACTTAAAAAAACTCTTTTATCCCTTAAAGTGTTGCGACTCGTATAAGATTTTTTTAAGGAAATGATTTTTGCTGTTATTATATCATTCAAAGCACGTGAATTGTGAAAGACACAGCACCGATAGGGAATGTACACCCCGGACTGCAGCCGCGTCCCTTCCCTTTGTCCCTATTTCTTTCTCCTTGACCATATTTGAACGTCTGCAGGAGACATCCTCTAAGTAACTGAACATACAAAACAATATTTAAAATAAAATATTTAAGGACTTAGATTAGAGATTTTATGTTTAGAAACAAAATTATCCGGTATTTCTTAATTTGAGTATACTTATTCAAAAATTCTACTTAATCTATGCATCGACATGTAGCTAGATTCTGAGCTAATGAGTAATCTAATTAGTTAACGATAAAGTTTACGGACGTTTTTCCTCAATTTTTTTTCCACAAAAAATGCTTCAAATACGAATAAGGACTTCTTCATAGATTAGTAAATAGGAAACACGAAGCTACGTTCGATTTCCAGTGAGTTACATTATACTTTACAGAACTCTCTACCCAAAATTCCCTGTGACTTCGGTCACTATTGAGTTAAATCTTCGTATATGAGTGTCTGCTTTAAGTTCTAACAACATTTGCGTTATTAGCGAGGAAGACCGTGCTTCCATTACGATTAGTGCGTGGCCGGAATTATAGTCAAAGCTCGTACAATCTGCTCACACTATCACATTTCTTGCTGAATATCACCGGACACGTACAGGTGATGAATGACACCACGTAAAAAGCAAAAAGGAAAAAACAGTGAAATATGAAATATAAAGGTGGAAAGTGAACACGAAAACAAATATCTTCATCCTCAAGAGTGAAAACGCACAGTTTTCAATAATCTGTATTTGTTCTTGTGTTTGAGTATCTGTGTTTACAATATCGACTTTGTTTGGACTGATTATGGCGGCCCGGTCATAGTTCAAACAAATAAATGATGCACGCTGTTCAAAATTCGCAACGTAATTTCAATGTCCTTTCTTTCCATCTCTTTGCCTCTCTCTCTCTCTCTCTCTTTCCTCTCCCTTAAACACACGTTAACTTAAATAAAAGTTACCCTGACCGTGCATAATATGCCGACCCAGACAGTGCAAATATAAAGAACTTGATCGATGCGTAACATGTGCAACCATTTAAATCATCTTTTTCATGATCATCTTTTCCTATCAAATGTGTATGAAAAATTTATTAAAAATTAAGAAAAATTACAACATTTTTCATTACATTTGTTTTTTTCACTTTTCTAATATATCTCTTGCGTTTTAGGTCTCGCCCGATGTGGCGGCTATAATACAAATGATTGGACCACATCCAAAACAATTTGCCGGTAAAAGTGAACGTTGCGATGACCTCATCAAAGCTATAAGTCGCAAAGCTCCCGTCTAAATAATAATAAAAATTAATTCATATTTTATTTATTTCTTTTGGTTAAATCAAAAGATTTATATATATATTTTTAAGTTTTATAAAAAAAAACAGGAAAGCATGAGACATCCTTTTTTAAGAAATAAATTTCAATAAATGAAAAAGTGTTTAAGTACTTGAATCATTACAACAAAATGGTAAAAAAGTTATTGACGACTTAGATGCTCTTAATTGCAGCCAATGCTTTTGATTAGAAACAAACATTTCCGAAGGTAACTGTGTGTCCTGAGCATTAGTAGCAGAGTCACCTGCAATTTCAGAAATTTATTAAACAACCTCTAATGGTATTCAACTATGCGTTTAATCACCTGTTTTCTTTGCAAATTTCGGTGTCTGAGCTATCGATATAATGTCTTCCGGTTTGCGTAATAGTATTTTACCTACACCTTTACACATGCGCAATACCTCATGATTGCTTAATTTTTCTAAATGCTCAGCATCAAGTACAGGGCAACCTAATAACCATTCTCGTACCTCATCGAAATCGCTAAGCAAACGTACGGCACCATTAACACTAAAACGTATTTGCCTTTGATAAATGAAATCCAGCCAGGCCTCGCAAATTAATTTCAAAATTAATTTCAATATCGAAATGTCTTTTGTAGCCTTAATGCAAGGTAAATAGATCTGATCCAAAACATAGCCTACGTAATCACTTTTCTTGTCATTGTCAAAGGAAGTTTTTTGCCAATATACGGTAGGAGGAAAACATAAAGTAAAATTAGCTAAGCTCAATAGACGGCAGATATCGGAAAGTATTTGAACACATTCCTCGGTAGTTTTCTAAATAATAATAAAATCGGTCAAACACATTTTGCATTGGAATTAATTTACTTGCCTTTAATTTATCTAAATTAATATTAATTTCGCAAATTAATTTGGTCCTTAAAGCGACGCAGACCAACATCAATATATCACTAAGATCGGCAGTAAGTTTAGGCAGTTTAAACTTTTCAAATAGTTTCAAACATAAACGAATATCGTGCTCGTGTATTTGGAAGTAACGGTACATTTTCCATTCACTGCATAACTTTTTAGATTCTTCTTTAACCCATAAACGTAAGCAATGAACGGTATGATCTAAAACAGCCGAAGAAGCGAGAAAACAGTTTTTTTTTTAATTGTACTTACATACCTTAAGATCACTTATTAATTTATAAATCATCGTGAGAATAAGTAAAGTTTTGGAGATTGAAAATATGTTCCTTTCAAAATATATTAGAAAGCAAACGAGACCACATTACGTTCAGTTCTATCACTAAACCCAATAGCAGTTGAATATAATATTGAGTCTTTTCTTAAACAATTTTTAGAAACTCAGAAGTACTTCGTCCAATTTGCTTTTCAAGAATTCGAGCTTTCTTTTTCGAGTTTTAATTTGAAAAAAATTGCATATATCGTTTCACATTACTTCAAAAAGAAAGTAATTAAAAGTCCTTTATCCATTTGAAAATGACGCAATCGGGACAATTTTATGAAATCGATATATGTACGAAAATATTTATAAGTTAATATTGTAAGATCTTTGATACATTATTAAGGCTGACCTCTTGTAGCTTTTAGAATAGATTTTCTTCGGTTATTATTTGTTAATCTTATTTGTTTATAAAAACTTTCTCACCAATCCGATGTAAAATTGGTATCTGCTCAGCCACTGGTAAAAGGCTAGAATTACTGACATCGTCACTGTGGAAGTAATTGTTGCTCAAGTTGATTAAATTTCTAAACATCGCTATCCATACTGTACCGGTACTAGTACCAAATTGCTAAAAAAAAACATTTTTAATTGCGCATTTTCTTTTCAAATTCCAAATATTAGTTTTTTTTACATCTACTGGCGAAGTGTTGTAGCTTTCAAGAACTTTTTCTAGATTACGCTCATTTGCTGAGGTCGTCATCAAAGTTAAACGAAATAGGCGATCCCATAGATTATTGCTTACAAAGTTTGTTAAAATCTCTGCTACGCCTTGCAAGGTCGAATATATTGGTTCAGGTAATTCTGCAAGATTAAGAAAAAAGATAAATTTTCCTAACCTTAAAATTAAGAAAAAACAAAAGCAAATATGTTTACCATTAACGTTCTGCATGTACAACCATTTACGTATAGAGTTCACATGTGCTAGAGAATAACACGATATTGGAGTATCTATCCACCATAGTATAATATGATCTAAAATAATACCAACGTAGGACCACATCAGACGCATACCTTGCAAAACGAATTCATTCAACGACTCGTTAGACGCTTGACCTGCAAAGAGATATTATTGACCAAAATTCTTGAAGAGACATTCATCTTTGTCAATTCACCAAATATAGTCGGTGATATATCAAAAGCCTTTTCGATGAATTGTGTTACAAATAAACGTTCATTATGTAAGAAGTATTCAATATGTTTGCTACGCATATAAAACACTGAACTTCGTTTCGTAGAATTAGAAGCTGACTCAGGCGTCAGAGTTAAAGCGCTGTAATCTCTATTCGTTTGCTCTGTATAAAATTGTTGGAAATCGCCGTCACTAGTAAGATTTAAAGTTAATATGCGCAATATTTCCAAACTAGAACAATTCGATTCGTTAGTGTCACGCCAAGCCTCCTGATCGTTCATATTAAAAAGGCCGAACATCAAATCTAAAGAATTCTGTTCGATGCGTTGCTGTGAAACTAACTGAAAGCAAAGAAAAATTGCATGCATTTCAGGTTGAGAATTTCCAAATTTTTCATCATTTATATATTTTTATTTATTTACTTTTTCTTTTTTTTTTTTAATTAGAGGATTTTAACACTATTCTTTCTCTCTTTTAAAGTCTGTTTCCATTTGATAACAGTTCAGTAAATTCAGCACCGATGGTAGGTGATAGTTTCCATTTGCCTACCTATTCACTTTGGTAGTTCGCTGAGTTACTTTTTTCAAAATTAACATAATCTCGAATGAAAATTTTATATTTCTTACCTGTAAGACAAAAGCAAAGTCTACGCATTTATATGGTAATAATAAAGCTGGATACATATTACTACAGATATTGGCGTTCATTTGTTCATTTGGCAGCTTTTGCAATTCATTTCCTGCAGAATCTGTAAGGGGCTTACGGCACTTATTGTAGAGTTGTGTTATCTGCAAAGCCCAATTCATCCACACTTCAGATTGTAAAGCTTTACGTAAAAGAAAACTTAGCTAAAATTTTACACAAAATAAATCGAAAGATTTTATCAAAATCAGCATCAATTTAATTTACCGTTTTCTTTAACACAAAAGTCAGTTGACAAAAACGTCTATCATTCAATTCGGTGACGCCATGAAATTTATGCATTAGTAAACTATTATAAGGGCTACGTTTAATTTTCTTCGATAATGATTGAAAATCTTTATCTTTAGTAGTATCTTTTAAATTCCAATACAGATCGATAATTTTTTCACATTCGTCCAGCAAAGTGTCCTAAAAATATTTATAAAACTTTTGAGATATTTCAAAATATAATTTAATTACATCATCATTACGTGTTCACTAAATATATCCACTTTAATATCGATAACTAAGCGTTTCGTAATACGCCTTAAATCTTGACCCAGTTTTGTAAGCTCCGCAAACGTGTGCATGGGTTGAGATTTATTACGACAATACCACTTCGGTGTCGTGCTCATTGTACTTTTTTTCCTTTTTTGTAAGATTTATTATTAATAGTAACGTTGTTGATTACTATTTCTATTAATAATTTTTATAAATATAAGAATTTATTTATTTTCATCTTAATAATAAAGTAAGAGCACGCGAATTTATTGATAGACATTTGTGGCATTTATTTAATCAATTTCCCTAACAATTACTACATTTGCTTAGCAACGTTTCAAAAAAGAAAAAGAGACTAAATACTAAATTCTAAATTACTGTCAATTGCAAAATAGCCTATCTGAAAATTAAACACTGAAGAGCTCTCCAGCGATTTAATGCGTGCAATATGCAACAAAACTTTTGATGATTGGAATTCATATTCTTTTGAGCAATCATTCAAACATTTCGAAGTATTTAAGGTCTGAAAGAACGCTAAAAATGCTGTTTTTGAGGAAAATAGCACTCACAAACTTTGAAGTGTAGCGTTTTTTTTTCGTACCAAACAGTTATCATTAACTCAGATTGTTTTTTCAAATTTTTTTGCAGCAAATTTTATTTCATTAAAACTATGTCGAAATCTAGTACAACAAACTCAAATTTAATCGTAAGATTTTGCCCACAATTGCAAATTGAAGACATAGATTTTTTAAAGATTGTGAATATAATTTTAAACGATCAATAATGATTCCTATATGGTGCCAATTTTAAGAAAAGTAAGCAACAGCATTAGGTAATGGATGACTAATACTTTGCTTGTCGTGCGAAAGTCATCGGTCATTGTAATGATTTTCATAGATTTTAAGCCTACGACAAAGATATTTAGATTGACTTCTTTAAAAGCTTCTCCACTGATTTATTATTACTTTTGAAAGTTTATTCTGCTAGAAAACGCCTATAACTTAATTTATACTTATAATTTTACATTAATGTGTAAATGAAAGACTTGTTTTTTCAATTCGATTTTTCATCTTTTGATTTTCTCGTATATATGTATGTATAATTTTTTTTGCTGTTTATTTTTTATTTTTTTTTATTTTTTTAATAACTATAATATGTAGAGTTTGATTTTTTAAAATTTTCTTCTTCCTTGCATTTTTTTCGCATATATAATCCTCACAATATTTATGTATATATATATATATATATATATATATATAACTGTGTATATATATATATAGAATTTTCAAGACATTCACACAATGCATACAAGTTTTCTTTTAAAGTTTGCTTTTTTTACTTAATATTTTTATTTTGTTTTTCACTAATAAACCTTAAATAAACGAAATGTAAATATACAACACATTTATTATTATTACTGTTATTGTTATGTTATATTTTTAATTATTTTCATTATTATTATTATAATCATTTTTGTTTAACATTTTCCTGGCTGTTTAGTTACGTTTCGCAGATTTGTATTTATTTTACTATTATTCTTTTTTCAAGTATTTTTACTTCTGGTTGGTTTACTGTTTTACGTTTATGTATCAACTTTGACAACTTAAGCGAAAAATTTGTTTTTTTTTTTGTTTTGCTATCACAATAAATTGTTACAATTATAGTTTAGTTTAGGTTTCAGTTGAATGTTGTTTTCTCTTTTCTTACGCTGCTGATAGAGTTCGTTTTTCTTTTTATGAATTTTTTGTCGTCTTATAACAATATATATGTATATGTAAATAATATTAATTATATAATAAAATATTAAGTTTTGTATACGCAAACTATTTTTTGTTTGTCTATGTTGTAGATAGTAATTTCATTTGTATTGGTATGGATCTCTTAAAAGTTTCTGCTTTTTTCTATTTTTTCTTTACTCGTTTTTACTTTTTATTGTATAATAATAATAATAATAATAATAATATAAACAATTTTCAAGAGAATGTTTTGCATTTTTACTACAAATTATTAGTAAATTATTATAGATGTGTATATATACGCAAATTTATGGATAAATGTGATTGCACAATTATCCACTCTTTGCTTTTAAATTGCAAGTAATCATAAAATTGTTTTTACATTATTTTTGCTTCATACTGATTCCATTGCTTTAGTAAATAAAAGTTAAAAAAAAAAAAACAATTAAATAAAAGCTAAAACAAATATATAAACAACTGTTCATATTTAAAAAAAAAAACGAATGCTTCTTTTGTAACTAAGACAAATCTTAAACGTCGTTGTTTAAATTTTATTCCCGGTGTTTCGTTTTAATATCTTTATTTTTTCTTTTCTATATATAACTAAATAAAAAATTAAAAAACATGAATTTGATTTAATAGATTATATAAAACATTTTATATATAATATATTTGTGTTATTTTATAAATTCAGTATAATAAAAAATAAAAAAAAAATTTCATGGACTTTTTAGACCTCTGCTGCTTTATCATTCACGTTATCATTAATATTATTATTAGTAATTGTAGTAGCACTATTTGTAATAAGATTAGTAGTTACATGTGTGGTAGTATTATTAATAATTTGTTGCTCTTCAAGAGTTGGAATATCGTCTTGTATTTTCAGGACTTTTAACCTTGGGTTATATTTCCCTGCTAGATAATATGTATCATTGTTATCGTATATCGATTGATATTGCTTTGAATCGGCGCCAAATTTTGCAAAATAACATTCAAACGGCAACACTTCGCAGCGATGCGATATTGTTTGTACATCATTTTCGTCTTCGTGCGGCGATTCAAATAAAGCACCCTACGAAGATTTTTACGAAAACATAATGAAAAATTATTTCACACTTTTGCAACTACTTCTTAATTTACCGGATATTTTAAGCTAGGACAACCGGTAGTTTCTTCAGGATGGTAAAACCACCTGACACGTACAACTTTATTGCTAGACGTTGTTTCCCACATGGATTCAATACGTCCAATATACGGCCGATCAGGTCTACCCGTTGATAAAAATACTGCACAATCCCCAACCTAATAAAACAAAAAGTAAAAGTTTCCATTTTATCATTTCTTAAAGGCTTCTGAATCTTAATGAATGATTGAATAAAAAAGAAATTTGAA
This sequence comes from Glossina brevipalpis, assembly GCA_000671755.1. Lineage (NCBI taxonomy): Eukaryota > Metazoa > Arthropoda > Insecta > Diptera > Glossinidae > Glossina > Glossina brevipalpis. The sequence goes on along the minus strand of KK351039.1, from coordinate 322,639 downwards.
CTCATATATTTCTTTGCAAGCAGTTACGTCATAGAATCCATCCATTACGATTTTCTCACTTGTGAAAGGTTTTGTCAGCTAATTCCTAACAGATAACCCCACAGATATTACATAAGCTAAGTTTAGCTTAATCCATTAAAGTTATCGATTTAACTAAAAAATCAAATCATTTTGCATATATTTCTCAACACTTGTCAGCGTTCAATTCTAATTTGAAATTTTTTTTCCTAATACTTGAATTTCTCTACAAGCGGGTGGATTCTAAGCATTAATCTCAATATTTGTTAACGAAGGCGGCGCTTTACTTACTGTTATAGTTTCTTTTCCTCTTTTGATTGTTTTATAGAATTGTTTTCGTGCTCTACCCTTTACACCCGCTTTACGGTAGGCTTTACCTAACCAACCCCATAATTGACGGTCTGGTAGAAAAGCCGCAATCTTACTGCCTTTCGAATTATTATGCTCCACCGCGTCATCGCCCTTAGTCTGTAGACGTAAAATCATATATTGAAATTGAAGAAATTTCATTTTTTTTTTAAGTTAAAATCGTTGATTTTACCTCATCCGATATTTCTGACATAAGATTCGAAGTACTTTCGTCTTCTTGGTCCATTTCCATGTGTTCCGTTTTCACCTTAACAGTAGCTGATACGGCCGTAGCCGATTCCATTTTTATTGCTGGCACCTCGTCCATTTGAGCGTCTTCTGTAAGCGTATGCTGTTCTTCGGCAAAGTCTTCGGTCTCTTCTTCCTCTTGTTCTTCTTCCTCCCGGACATCTGGTTGTGACGATTGATTCACACGACTTTCCTCATATTTACTTATGAAAGTGGCTGTATAGCAAGAGTTTTGTGCCGTCACTTCTGAGGAAATACTAACTTCTATTAGGTTCTTGCGATGATGATGTTTTTTATGTTTCTTCCGTTTCTTGTGTTTATGATGTTTGCGGCTGCACTCAGAGACTGCTCCAGCTGCCGTTGTGCTCGGATCCAATAAGCCGTTATTACCGCCCGCAGTTGACGGTGCAATACAACTGCTACTACTGACTGCATTTTGGGATTTCTTCTTGAGACTTTTGTTACGCTTTTTTTCACTGCGTTTAGCTGCAAATATCTCCATGGCCGAGACATGGTAAATGTCACTTGTCTTAAAATTACTGGCCGATATACTGACACGTTGCTGCTGCGGGTGATGGTACTCATGATGTTCATCATTGTGATGTTGCGTCATCTCAATACCAGCACTACCACCACCGATCCCTGACTTAGTAGTACTGGATTTCTTTTGTTTGCCTAAAGAGTAGAGGGGATTATCGTTGTACTCTGTGGTTCGTGTTGTTGTATTTATTTGTTTTATTGGGTTTGTTTGTTTGTTGATAGTAGATTGGATAGGTAGGTGGTACACAAATACACACACAAGAAAGAAATAAAAAAAGACAAAATAAGAATTTCCGCGTCAAAAATCAAATGAAAAATGATGTGAATTTCCAAATGAAACTTAGACAAAAAATGTGCAGAATGAAGTGGAAAATGGATAGAAATGAAAATCATGACATATGTACAGATATACATACTCATTGAGCGATTGACTGAGATTGATAGTTCGATGAATTTTAAGGGAAAATCATGAAATCATATGTTAATGCGTATCAAACCATGCACATGAAAGACAGTTAACAAGAGTACTCACCCACTATGGGATAATCACTGAGTAGGAAGCGTATATTTTGTAAGCGGATCCTGCCGCTATCACCGTCATCAAATTCAACACTGACAAATTCTTGCGAAGTAGCACCATCATCGGAAGACTCTGATTCGATCGCTCGACCTGGATACAAACAGCGGTACTGTTGACTCCAGTACGCACATAAACGTGTACCGACCGGTACATTTTCTACACTTTTTGGGGAGACTTCCAATATCTGTGAAAAAAAGAAAGCATAACCTTCATTTCGCTCTCTCTTTACTTCTCTCTCTCTCTCTCTTCCTCTCCCTCTTCTTTAAACAATAGAACTTACCGTATCCTTAAAAATTTCTTCTCGTGACATTATGTGCGATTTGTTGCCACGTTCACCGTCTAATGTTATGGCATAGACATCGGGTGGTTGTAATGGTTTCATGATGCCTGCGTAGAAAAGGCCACCCATATCGGTAAGAACTCTTGTCTCTTTGCGATACAAATGCTCTTGTGTCAACATTAGAGTATTATCTAAAGGATTCGCTCGCTTTTGTAGCGCCGCTAACGATTGTGTATTTTCATCTTCGCTAGGTGCTTTTCTTTGACTTTTATTTCCATCTTGTTCTTCTTCGGTGGACCGCCTTGAACAGCTCGAACCCAATTTACGTTCCTTACAAGCAATTTGCGGCAACTTTTCAGAGGATGGATGTTTTTGAGCTAAGCGTAGGATAGAACCAGTAGAGCGTTGATCTGCCGACGCGGCTAAGGTACTGGGCTCCAGACGTACTGGCTTATATACAGGAGTAGACGTGCTACTATTGCTAACGTTGGCATGAGAGATGGTATCATTTTCTAATTCTAAATCAGGTGGTGGAAATTGAGGATGTGTGCTGAGAAGATGGTTTTGAGACTTATTTGAATCCGCAAAACGTATAAAACTGGAAGATGTTAAATAATTAGAAACGGTATTAGTAGTGTTCGCTGATTTCGTGGAAAATTTTCCAAATTTATAATCACACAACGGCGAAGACGAGAGACCGCCACTAGATACTGATGAGCTCACTGGAACTACACTATTACTACTTCCCGCCGCTGCGACAGCTAGGGAAAGAGTTGGATTGCTAACTAAAGGTATACCAGGCGACGTGGAGGTTGCTAATTTAGAACATTTTTTCTTCTTTTTACTTTTAGAAATTTCATCCAGCTTGCGTTTCTTTTTGCGATACTGCCGGCTTATGTCAGCCAAGCGTATACGCATATTGCTCTCCATAATGTTGAAAATCTCCTGTGGTGTCGGCCATTTGCTCACACGCTGATAATTCGGTTCAACAGCACTTTGGAAGGCGCTCTGTAATTCTTGCTGCAATTGCGGATCATCAAAGTCAAGATCTGCCGCCGGACATTCACCAGCCATTAATTTGTGGCGTTTTTTCTCTTTAGAATATTTCTTTTTATTCTTTTTACCGCAGCGTTGCGACTTCTTGCTACTACTTCCATTCGAAGAGGACTTTGAGGACTTGGAATGATGTTTATGTTTCTTACGCTTTACTGGCATTTCCAAAGTGTCACCATTCGAAGGAAAACATGCACCACTGGTGGAAGGTAATTCTAAGCCTTCCATTGAAGGGAACTTGGAATTTTGACGGTCTATGACATATGACGACCCGCAAGCGGTAATTGAACCTACATTAAAACCTGCTTGAGCAAATGAGGTCGAAAAGCTATGCGGAGAAGAGATCGGCTGCTGAAACATTCCATTATTGCTGCTACTATTAAGCCCACTACTTTGAACTTCTTCTTCCTCTTGGATGCGCTGTTCAGCTAAAGCACATAGTAGTTTTAAGCCTCCTAAAGGTTCGACTACGTTATGAGGAGCTTGATGAGGTGGAGGCAAATTATTATTATCCTGGTGAGGTAAAGAGTTTGAAAGAGAATGAGGTGATGTGGATGGTGGAAGGAAAGCATGCGATTGTTGCTGCTGTTGACGATGTTCAACTGTCTGAGAATCTAATAGTTGACAAGTTGAATCCATCAGCGACTGATCAGGCACAATATGGCCCACCGTTCCTTCGTGCACATGGTCTAAGGGTTCTTGCTTTACCCTTATTGTTCCAGGTTTCACTAAACTACTGGTGCTAATGTTAGATAATAATTCCAAGCCAGTCAAATCTTCAGGATTAGTTGACTGTGATGGAAGGGGAGCGCTACTACTGCTAATGGGAGGAGTCGGAAGTCGGTTTTCACTGCAATTCTCTTCAATTGTTGTAGGTTGGTCAGAAGTTTTTCCCGCTTGCTTAGATACCATCTCGTCTGGGTTAACATTGGTAGAACTTTCTACTTGTGGTGGACTTTGTAACACTGTTTGACCTTTTATCAGTTCTAGTGGCTGTTGAGCATCAGCATCGTGATATATCTCATCCGCTTGAAGCTGCGGCGGTGTACAGTTACCTGTGGAACAGACCTCAGCTATTATTGTGGATACTGCTATTTGCTGTTCTTGTTGCTGCTGTTGATGTTGCTGCATAGCCAAAGGGCAGGTGGAATTTTCGTCTTCGCTACATACTGGAGTGTCTGTTTGTATGTTCACATCTTGCATCTGAGGAGCCGTTATCGCAGGAACGGTTGGTAAGGTCTGCGCTACGACTCTTGGCACCCCGACCACAATTTGGGATGTGGTTTCTAAATTAGATGTTTTAAAATTAATAGCTGTGTCGTCAGCTAGAGGCGTAGGTGGACCTACAGTAGCCGTTAAAGTGGACGTTGAATTTTGATTGGTATTCAGAAAATTAGCGCTGGAGTTCAGAGATCCCGCTTGTACAGGAGCCATGCTTGTGTTGGGCGTGAGTGTGGTAGGCACCGCTGAGTTCGATCCTGTGACTCGATTTAAAGTAGCGGAAAGGTTCAGTAAAGTTGGGGTAGGCGAGGAACTAGCAGCTTGGAAAAGTAGTTGAGGTTGCAGATGCTGGGGAGCAGTTGCCGCTGCCACCGCCGCTGATTCCATAGTAGCCGATGTTGGCGGTGTAGGTAAACGCATCAAATTTAAGGCCTGAGCAGGGCTTGATAATTCTAAGAGATTCGTTGTGCTATTGGCTGTAGTGGGTAATTTATCACGACTTTCGAAAGAAGCAGGTCCGGTAGGAGGTGGCGGGGGTGCTGCCACAGCTGCCGTAAGTGTAGTGGTTGTGGTTTTTGCTGCTGTCGCCATAAAGTCACCGGCACTCCATTCTTCTAGTTTCAGAGCAGATGGCGGTATTAAGAGAGGGGGCTGTGGTGCCGGTGGCATTAAAGGAGGCCCTGTTGTCAAAGTTAGAGTACCCGGCGCTGGCGCCAAAGCTTTTTGATGTGCGGATTTATGATGGCCAATTTCATTTACTGACTGAGCCGCAGAAGCTACACTCATAAAACGGGTAGTGGAAGTCGAACTACTGGACGTGCTCATTGTACTGCTACTACCCGAAGGCGTGGCTCCCAAACTTAAATTGATGGAACTGCTGGTGCTGTTGGTCTGCTGATTATGTTGGCATAGCGTAGAAGTTGCCGCTGCAGCTGCCGCTGCTGCCGCTGCAGCCGTTAGATAATTTGATCCTAGCAACTGCAACGAAGTGGCATAAGAAGGTGCTGCCGCGGCCGCTTGCAACGTCGAATGCGGACTCATTGAGGGGAAAATGAAATTTGGTGGCGGCTGCAACGCGGCGGGTGTCGAACCCTGTGGTATGTACGAGGGCCAAACAAAGGCCGCTGCCGCTTGTTGAAACGGATCTGTGGGTGTATATAGAATTGGATAATTTGATAATCCTGTTTTTTTTTTGCAGTTGTTGCAGTTTTTTGTTGTTGTTTTTTAAACGAATTCATTGAATCGAACCAAAGCAATGTAAAATTAACCGTAATTTATTTTGGAGTTTATGGATTTATTTGGTTGATTGGTAGTCAAGTGATGTGTGAGTGTTTTTTTGTATATGAGAGAATGTGAAGCAGAGAGAGAAACGGGAAAGCGGGAAAGAAAAGGGGAATTCAAGCAGATTAGTTAATGCGTTCTTATTTTTGTTTCTTCAAATTAAATATGAATAATAAATTATAAAGCAAAACAAAAAACAAAAAATATTGTAAATAGAGTAAAATAAGATGGAGACGAAAAAGCCGAATACATATTACGACTGACATACCTAAAGGTGTCGCTGTAGCGGGTAATAACACTACTTGACCACGGCTTGCCTCACGAGAGTATTGTAGACCTACAGTGGCAGGAGACATTGATATCACGGATTCAATGGGGAGCGGACCTAAAAATTATTAAAAAGAAGAAAAACAATTTAGTAAATATTAATAAAATATTAATTGTGATATGTTATGTACTTGAATATTGCCAAAAAGTTGAAGGAGCACGATTGACACTTTGTAGACTTGCTGCACTTATACCCAACTCTTCTGCAGTGGCAGATCCAGTCATTAAATCACCGTTACCAGTAAAGTAAATGTTGCCGCAGCCGGTGCCAACACCACCTGGATAATAATCAAAAGAAAAATATAAATTCAAATTATTCTCTCCTGGTTATGTAATTAAATTGTATGCTGGTAAAAGACCAAACAAAGGCCATATCAATTTTTTCCATCTACTACATCCCTTAGCCATGGAATGTAAAGTATGATTACATGCAAAAAATGGCGCTTTTTCTCTTTAGGCAGACTTTATATCATACGAAACAACAATAAATCAATAAACATAAAATTCAATTTATAATATTTGAGAAAAATCTCAATATCAATATCAAGAGTAACAGCGACAGCAGCAGCAATTGACGAACACAAAGGAAATTTAATTAAATCCTTAAATTATGCAAATTTTTTACAGAATAAAATAGCAGCTCCAAGTATGCTATCAATAATTTCCAATGCGTAATAACAAGAATGAATTAATTTTACGAAACATTATATTTACAATAAAACTTTAAATTTCAATTTATTTTTAAAAACAAAACTGTTTTTTAGGAAAAAAAAATTTTCCTATAAACTTTTGCAAACATTATTGGGGTTTCATGAATATGAACAAATTTCACAACAATTTTTGCGTATATTCGGCTTATAATTTTTTTCACATTGAAGTAACTTTTCAAAGTATTTTCTCAAAATTGAATGTTTTTTTCTTTTAAATTTGTTGGATATAAATTTGCATATAGCAAAAATGCAAAAGAACGCACACACTTAGATACCAACTAGGGAAGAAGATATTTTAGAGACGTGTACACCACTCGACCGTTTGCCAATATGTGTGTATACGAACTAAAATCAGGTGACCTTGAACTATTTTATTAAGCTGCAATTGCATTTGGAAGGGCTTTTTTTTGTTGTTATTGTTATTGTTGTTGTTGTTAGTACTGTTTTTGTTCTTGTTTTTATTGCTATTATTGCTCATGCTTTTGCTTTTCTTGCAGCTGTCGGTGTTGGCACTGACATGTATATACGCGTGTATTTGTGTTAGTGTTGATATCCTAGAATTTTATGTGACTGTATATATATGTATACAATAATTAGTTTGAAAACTTTACTTTTAGTCTCCTTTTTCATGCTGTTTCGCAAACATAAACTAAGTTCACGAACAGTTTCAAAAGTAAAAAAAAAAAAAAAAAAACAAATTGAAAGTGAAACCAATACATATGAAAAACACTTCGTTTACGGAAGCCAAATAATAGGCAACACATTTTCACAGCTTATAAAAAGTACACTATAAATTTTTATATATTATTTGCGAAATTTTAAAATAGCAAAATGACTAAATAAAACTAAAAATAAATGCATTAACTTGGAGACAAATTTTGAGACCTTCATTGATATTTCTATTTATATTTCTATTTGTGGAAAAAACTGTAAGGATTTGCAGAACTTATTCAATAGTTACTCAATTAATATTTTTTTTGTAATGACTAATTTCCAAAAAGTAAACGATAAATGGAAAGCAATGTCAAATTCCTTTGAACCAAGTAATTAAAACAAATTTGCAAAAGAAATTTAGCACTTCAATCAATAATTTGCGGGACTGACATATAGACATCTAACAACGCAAATTTCATATTAATTTTAAAAATGTGAAACTTCAAGCAAAATTTACTCATATTTTATGTCATTCGTTCACGAGTTATGGTCGTTTTATAATATAGATTTTTGATGGAAAAAGATGCTCATAAATACTTTTAAATCAGCAAGTGTTATGGCAACTCTGATTTTCATTTAATTTTTTTTTAAATATATCTTTTGTAAATTTAATTTAACTTAATTTAATTTGACAGTGATTTGGCTGAATGTAAATAAGGTCACACGAGCATCAATGGTATTAAATGCACTGAAAATCTAAAAGAAGTCTAAGCACCAGTAAATTATATAAAAAATTTTGAAAATTATTACCGATGCGATGTGAAGTGAAATTGCAATAGATAGCTAATGTCCTAGAGATATCAAAAGATAGTTTTTTCACTAATTTGCATGAAAAAAAAAATTTTGGAGTAACAAAATTGTTTTCCAAATGAATGCCGTGATTACTTTTAATGGGATAAATGTACGGTATCAAAAATAGGTGTCTATAATTACAAAATTAAATGAATTGAAGTTATATTTACTGTCTTAACATCACCTGGCTTTCAGCGGCTATTATCACAAGTCTCAAAAGAATGGACCAGGCAAAACGATATGGATCAAATGATGCAATCAATGTGGAAACTTGTTCAATAAAATATTAAAATTTCTAGATGTGATGATGTCTTTTTTGAAGGAAATTATGAGGAGATTCATGAATAAAATTGAGTATTGCATAAATAAAAACGGAGACCTACAGAGGATATTGTTCGATCATCCAAGTACTTATCGGAAGTATGCAACTTAATTATCTCGCTTCTCGCATTGAGAGGGAGATCTTGCAAAACTTTCAATACCCTATTTTAATCAAAGAATAGATTTGCCAAAAATTGATAGGAGCGAAAGCACATGCCTTCAAAACTGATTCCTTAGAAAAATAAATAAATAGAATAGAAGAGATACAACTATAACTAAAACTACCCATTATATACAACTATTATCTTTCTGTTTATATGGAGTTTTATTTAAAATTCGTAATTTAAAACGTATCTATTTATATACCATCGTGATGTAATATAAAATCTAATTGCCTTAAAGCCCCTCTATGCTTCTCATTAACTTTTTAATCCAAATCTAAAAACGGAAACTTTTCATAAATATTCCAAATGAAAAATAATAGGAAAAATAGCAACAAAAACAAGTAATAAAATACATAAAATTTCTATTAAAAAAAAAAAAAAAATTTAAAAAAGAATTCAATATATTTTTCAAATTTAAAATATTAATGATGAGAAACCGCCTCTAACTGAAGTAAAGAAATCAAAATCGTGCAAGCTTTTAAGGATGTCAGTCAATTAATTAACCCTAAGACGTAAGCGAACAATTCCTTACAACAATGTGAAGTACGACCTAAGGATACACTTTTATTAAGTGTATGCAACAAGAGAATTTTATAATTAAAAGCTTTTGAAACTTTGGAAGTGTATTTATTAGAAATGTAGTTTCACAAATTACATATAATATGCAAGAGAACGTGTTGATAAACTTTGCTTTTACTGAAAACTATTTTTTAACTCCGGACAGACATTTACTTTTGATAACAAAACACCTATGTGGTTTCACGTTTAGTTACGGCAGTATATTTGAATAGAAAATAAGCTCTCTATTCTTAACAGGCGGTCATTTAGTAGGGGATGAATCAAACAAATATTTTAAGTAAAGTAAATATATTTCGGTCAATAAAAACAAATGAACAGACTGGTGGGGATAACTAACTTTTAATAATAATTTTTTTTTTCTTTTTGCGGTCTATTAGACATTTTGTGCGTTCTCTAAATACTGAGTGGCTACTATCTCGCTAAAATAATTACTATCTTCTCATTCCATGTAATATTGAAAAGTGTAGAATGTAAGCATTTCTTGTGAAGAATTTCATTTAATTTCTCTCATATGTTTTGTTGAAGCGTTACATTCTCGTGTTGAACACTTACTCTGAGCGTTATATATAAGAGTTCTTCGGTTTTTTCTTTTTCAAATTTACTTTAAGTAAATTATACGTTTAAGGTTATTGGATCTCATCATTCCGAACGCAACTTACAAGATCATCTTAGTGTTCGAATTATAATTAAAAACCAATTGCTGTTGTCGTTGGAGTTTTGAATTCTATAACATGCAACATCATGTCTTTGTCCACCATCTCACTTTAGGGCGCAATATCTTACGTTTGATTACAAGAATTTTAAGATTTTTTTTTTGTCTTTTTCTTTGATTGATTGCGCAAAGTGAAGTGTATCTTGAACAACTGAATTCCCGTTTCGGTTGTTGCTTTTAGTAATCTGTCATGGGCGAAGGGAAACCAAATTCTTAAGATAATATTTTCGTTTACATGTTTTTTTTTCAAAGCAAAATCCTCAATACTTCGAAAACCCTCTCATATATTCCCTATAGGTATTTAATATTCCCATCAAGGGGAATACAGTTTTCCTTCTCATTAAATTCTGTTTAACAAACACTTCCACATTTATGCCAAATATCATTAAATAGCATTTTCAATATCAAATTCAACCACCACATGTGCAGCTGCAAAGTGTAAAACATTACTTTCTGCAGCTCATTTTTTCCACAAAACATAGGACAAATTTCTAAATCAATTGTTCAATATCTTACATTAAGATTCAAAAGTTAAGAAAAAAGAAATTACGAAATTTTATACACGACTGTCGCCGAATCTTCTGTGTCCGTCACTTTAATCGTAAAAAGAAAAATAGAAACGAAATGTGGCCGATTTTTCAATTTTTTTAGTTGTTGTAGCAATGAAAAAAAATCAAAACTTTTTAAGCAAGTGAGCCCCTGGTCGAGTTTAAATACCGAATTCTAAGCAAGAACTTTTAAGTATTTTGCCGAATTTGTAACCGATACCTTCCTTTTTTGCAACCGGGAGTATATATACCATGGATATTATACAGACAGACAGGCCTAGATCACTTCAGAATTTGATATTAATCAAGAACTTCTGAAGCTTCTCTCTGCTACGTGCAAACGTTTTGCCAACATGAAGAGACCAGCATCTTTTGATGGCGGATACAATAAGCTACACACATTTGAAACTTAAGAGAGTAAGAAAAAAAAGTACTTTTTTCAATTATTAAATTAAAGATAAAAAGCCTGACAACATCCAGCTTACTTTTCTAACTACTAAGAGGCGTACTTATCTATAAATTATTTCATCATTTCTTTTCATAAATTTGTCATTCCTCTAACTTTTAAAAGAACAAAAAAAAAAAGAAAATTTCCTCCGACGTAAAAAATGCCAACGAAAAGACATAAGAAAAAGAAAAAATTTCCTTTTACTTCTCCAGTGACGCCCGCATACATTTTCATAACGTTCTACAAATTTCGCTATAGATTTTCACTCATTTCTAAGCAGCTTAAATATTTTATAGACATTATGATTGACATTAAAAAAGACTTTGATGGAAATTCATCGAATCGAAAAAGAAACACAAAATTTAATTTCAATTTTAAAGGAAATAAAAACAAAGAAATATATAAGAGGTAATCAAAAAATGAATGTTATGTAAGCCAGACTTAATTTTTAAAGGCAATTGACTGCTTTATGAAATTAGCTTAAAAAAAAAAGTTTTATTTGAAAACAAAGAAAAAAATAAACTAATCTTAATATGTTTTGGTTATTAAAACCCAAAAGGGTTTCCGGTAACGTCAGACTCCTTAAATTATTGTTGACAATCAATATCACTCCCTCGCTATATCCCCAACGGCCACGCGCCGCCACGCATTCTAAGCATAATTTTGTCATACAAAAAAACAAGAAAAGAAATATATACATATATATATGTATGTATGTATGTATGTATGTATGTATGTATGTACGTATTTGTGTATGCGTGTATGAATGTATGTATGTACGTTCGTATCTATGGATGGATATATATATGTATGTATATACATCGTGAGGAAGAAAAACCTGTTAAAGAAACAATTATAAAGGGATTTGCAATTAAAGGTTGTACAAACATGCCATAACGATGTGAAAACATAAGGATACGGTCTAAGGCATGGGGTAGTAAAGTTAAGTGAGTGTTTTTTTATAGTGATGCTGGCTGTGGCTGATGCGGTGCGATGCCAGCATATGGATATAAAGCCATCATGTAGCTATAGCTACTTTCGAAACTCCCCTGGCCGCAACGTGTATAAAACCTACCCTTGCCTATCATATGTATGTATGTAAAAATCAGAGGCAGTCATAGTAATCAAACAATAAATGCACATAAGCGAAACTACTTGTTCACACACCCACCACTCGTTCGTGAACGCATACACACGGACACCGAAAGTCATAGTCAGTCATCCCTTAACTATTACAAGTGGTGGTATATTATATTCATTAATGCGTCACTTTTGTAACGTACAGTATTTAGCCAACGGGTTTGTAAAAGAAGGGATCCTGTACTCCCGTTATAAATAACAAAACAAGCAGGCAAACAACCTGCTTGAATAGAAGTAGCAGTAGTAGTAGTAGTAGTAGTAGTAGTAGTAGTACGATGACAATAAAAACGACAACGATGACGACTGACAGCAAAAACAACAGCAACAATAACAACAATGGCTAACGACAACGTCCGCACTAAACGAAATAAAAGAAAACACAGATTAACACACACACGCGCGCACACTTGAAATATTTTGTTATATGAAATCATACAACAAACTTAGAAGCAGTAAAAGATATTTGAAAAGTTTTGCACACAAATATATGCTATACCCACGCACAGTATATTTGTCACACACTCCCCAATTTTTATAGAGGCACATACATCTTACACACAAGCGTACATATAGTTGTCCCCCAAGTAAAGAAAAGAAAAAAAAAAACGAATGAAAAAATCCCCCTTGCAGCGTTTTGTCAAAAGCCAACTACGTCACCAAACGACAACAGAAACAGCAACGGCAACAGCAACAATAACAACAGCATGAGAAGAGTGAAACGAAATATTCTTAAAATTTTTTAAAGACTATAAAGTCTTTAAAGCAATAACAAAAACGAACGAAAACGCGCTCTTACAGTGATACATACATTGAGATTAAAATGAGAAAAAAAAAGAACAGAAAAGAAAAAAAAAGATATGTTATGTTTAACTCATACGTAGTGAGTGTGTGCAAAGGCCAGTGCAAAGAAAAAAACAAAAATTCAAGGGCATCTCAGCGGCAGCAACGGCTATAATATTCACATACATCTGTAGTGTTACATAGTAGAACACATATGGACAGACATCTAAACCTATTTGAAGTTACAAAAACATACATTTTCATGGATACGGATATAGATATGGATATACATACGTACATTCATACATACATACATACATACATACACACATACATACATACATACATACATACATACATACATACATACATACATACATACATAAACACATACATACAAGCAATACATACATATATATATATATATACAGTCACATCATGGCAAATAATTTTCATGCTTGCTGCAATCAGCATCATCTGAACTGAACTCAGCTCAACAACAACTACAGCAAAAACAGCTACAAAAACACAGAACATCCGAACGAGAATGTTGGCGGCGCCTTTAATATTAAAGAGCACTTCCATTAGAGACAAGAGAGACAGTGACTTTAAATATTGCAAAAGCGTTGAACCAAAACTGCAAAATTTTTAATTTCAAAATTGAAAATAAGAAGAATACTAACATATAAAAAAAAACCAAACAAGATCATAAACGTTAACGGCACATTTTAAAGTAAATTCTCTAAGTAGATATATTAGTTAAAAACTAAAACAGTGAAATCTCTATAGTTCTATTTTTTACTTTATATTTTACCGCGAAAGCCAATCGATAAGAAACGAAAAAAAATAATAAAAAATCTTTCAATAAATTCGATTAGAAATAAAATAATAAAAAATCTTTCAATAATTTCGATTAGAAATAAAATCTAATATTAAATTGTTGTTATTAGGTTCGGCCTTATACTTACTTACTTTTATTTCAATTTGCTTTCCATAAATCGAGGAAATCTTCTTTTTCAGTTTTCAAAAGCTACACTCAAACTTTGCTATCGATTTCAAGTTTAATTCTTCCTATAATGGTGATGATAATCTGTTTCTATTATAAAGATGTTTTCGTGTTGCCAGAAATCATTCGAATCGGTTTGAGAATTCATTCATTTTGAAAATTTGGCAAGCAGAGAAAACCATCCATCCCTATACTTAATTGAAATTCGTAATACTTTATCCAGTTTCCGTTTCTTGTCAAAGTCCTATTAGGTCCACCAAGGTTGCATAAAAATTTCTCTATCATCGATCACACAACATCTTGTCATCAAGAGAACAGTTTTTTCGAAACTTTTCCGTGACCCATTTATGTAATATAACCGGAGTGAGGTCAAGTGAAATCGAATGGAACTATGTATACGTTTTATATGACTTTTGTCAAACTTATCTTTCCAATAAGATGAAAACGGAAAACGCATTCCTATAACTTACCGATAATGAAACTGCGTTCTTTCTCTTGTTCAGTTCAGCAATGAAAAGCTTCTCTGTGCCTAAGCATTATAAGACTGTTCAGCTTGTCTTCGTAGTCTTATTTCATGAATGCAAAGATTTTCTAAGGCATTGAAAAATTTCCATATGCAGACCAAGGAAGATTTTAATTTTTACAACCTTTTAGTTACTTTACCCAACTTTAACTCGTTGAAAAAATTTTTTTAAAATAATAATCCTTTTTCAATCTGTAGACATGTAATACGCTGGTCAATAATTCCCGGGACTAAGTAGGAGCGTAATCCTCAATATAATACGATTAGCCCAGCATTTTTAAAATTTCCAACATAATTTCCGGAATTATATAATTTTTTTTTCTAAATCACTAAACTTTAATGGTCGAGAATGACTAACGTTTCTGGCAAATTTCAAGTTGAATTCATATAATTTTGTAAATATCGGCTTATGGCACGGTTCATTTGTCCCATTATTTGTAGTGACGATACATATTTAGCGAACAGCTTTCTGTCCGGCTTATCTTCGTGCAAAACAGTGTATGCATCGCCTCTTAATATCTCTAAGGTATCAGTTATGACTTTCCGTTGATCGAGAATACTTTTCAGGACTTTTTTGATGTCTCCTGGTGTAACTGAAGATCCAATTCTGTCAGCATAATCAGCATCCGTATGAGCCCTCTTAAAATCAGCACAACTCGGGTATATTGTTTTTTTTTTTGTTATTGAAGACACTTTGCCATACAACATTTTTCTGATCAAGGCTGATTTTGAACGATGCCTTTTTTCCCATTAAAAATCAAGGTTTAATTAACACATAATCCTTAGATTTTTCAATTGTTTTGAAAAGAAGAAATATAGCGTCACTGAGCGAAACTCATAAACTCTACGATGTAACTTATAAAACAATAATTGATATGAAATAATGGGACACATCATCCGAGAATTAACGCTTTCTAGAATGAATATCGAATTTTAATTGATCGGCTGAATCCCGGTAATTATTGGCCACACTTATTTATGTTTTCGTTAATTTTTAGCAATTTTTGAATAGTTAATTTAACAACAACAAAAAATAAAGCTTCAAAAATATACAAAAAAAAAAAATAGTCCGGTATTTATATTAAACATTATTATATCCGATTAAATTAGAATATTTTATACAAAAACAAGCACAGAAAATAATAATTATAACACAGAAAATTGCTTTAAGAGAAAGACCAGTCAGATGGCTGCTTGGAACGGACCTTTTACTTATTTATATATTTTTTAATTTGCATATAAATATCATTAGTTTCTTATGAACAACTACCGTACTACACGTTTATTGTTCTTTAACGAATTTCAAAGTGAGCAGAAACTTATAAAATTGATGCGTGCACCGATTTGCATTTAAGATTAGACTAAAATTTATATATTTAGAAAAATCTTCAGCAAAATACTCTGCAGTACTTTATTAAATATGTAAATAAAATGTATGTGTTTGTGTCTGTGTGTGTGTGTGTGTGTGTGTGTGTACATAATAAGATATATTCCTTATAGAGATTTGTCACGCAATGAACACAACTGTAATTTTTGAAGTGCTCAAGCAAAGCAACAAACTAACATAAACTGTTTATTGTAAAGTTTAAAAAGGAAAAATTCGCAGGAATTTAAAGCAAAGAGCAATGAACGCGCAGCAGAGAAAAGGAAACTAAGTACTCAAGCGGAATTGATTTGAAAGTTTCATTAGTCAATCAACAATAGAAATAGAAAAGAGAAAGGATGGAACTAAAATGTTTTCAAGAGCTTTTGCGAATGTTAAGCGAGCCAAAGACGTAAAACAAATTTCAATTGTTTACAAAAAAAAAAAGCCACCAAAGGAAGACAATTTCTAGGAAACAAAGTAGAAAGAACACAAAATAGACGAACTAATAAACATGATATTCTAAGATAAGAGCCAGATTGATTTGATTGATGGAACCGATCTATGATTACATTTAACATTAGATTGGATTACATTCGATTTAAACTAAATGATTTGACTTGATTTTGTCCCTATTCTAAATGAATACAATTTAATATAATCAAGCAATAGATCGCATAACATGTTATGAACGTTAAGCAATAGATTATTTACAATTTTTATTAATTTGCTATCGCCATATGGCCTACACGAAAATGCAACCATCTTTTATTGTTATGATGACATAACATAATATAACAACATAGTGTGAGATAGTAACGTTATATAAAACGTAGTATAACATAACATATAAATCATAACATCCTAGCATGATGTTATATAACGCAGCACTTAATAATATAACGCGTCACACATAATATGATGATCCATGGACTTGTCATCATGACATACGTTATTGACATTAGAGTGCTTTGAGCAGATTGATGAAGAGAGAGTTATATTATGATTAATTAAGAACGGATCTTTGAATCAACTCAGCTAATATCCAAAAATTAAAACAAGTAAATACATAGTAGTCATACAAGGCCGATCATTAAATAACCAAATTAAAAGTTTATTAAAAGTAGAATCATTTTCTGAATCGATTACAGCTTGTCTGTCTGCCTGAAATCGATCTACGTAAACAACCAATTCAGATAGCAATTTTTGCGATGTTTTTAGACGAAATTTGATGTATTGACGTGTTTGGGCCCAGAAATGAATGATATTGAAAATAGATTCGATCGGATCACTTTTACAACCGTTCATCATATAACGCTCGATTTAAATCGAAAGAAGAGAAAAAGAAGAAATTTGCAATTTCTAATATGTTTCGAGAGAAATTTTTATAAATTGGTTTTCTTGTGATACAGAATAAAAGTGAAAAATCTGCATACGATGTGACCATTTATTGAGCCATCTCCCATGTAACTGTTCCCATGAAAAGTAAGCCTTAAGAACCAATAAGTTCATATAATAGTAAGTTGACATAAAAATTACTAAATTTAGATCACCTAGGACAATAACTAAATGATCAGCTCTGAGAAGTTGGTTCGCCAAAATAAAATGGAATAAATAGTAAGGCGTTAATTGAAAATTAGGAAAAAAAGGCCTTTTTTTCGAAAACGTGTTTCATGGACGTGATCAGACTTCCAATATAATATGTTGTTCTTCATTCCAAAGCTGTGTATTTTTTTGTCTTTTTTTTTACATTCATTTCGTCATTTTGTTTGAAATACCCAGAAGGAAGTTTCAGAGAGCCTATAAAGTATATATATCTTTAGTAAGGATCTAGTTTTGAATCGATTTAAACATGTACGTTTGTATAATATTTGTGGGTAACATTCTTCAGACTGCGAAAACGAGGATATCGATTTCAAATTTGGGAGACAAATTGGAAGTTTTTGCACTCAAAAGACACGCCTTCAATGTAACGTAAATTGAAAACACGTTTGCTTTCGGAGTGTATGGCTTATTGCTCACACTAAAGTACAACGGATACAAAATAATAATTTCTCTGATATATTATCATATATAATATATATGTTATATATTATAAAATTGGTGGAAAAATCTGCCAAGCTCATCAAATATTATAGAGTAAAAAAATTTAATTTTTTACGAGCTTCTTTCAAAGATAAAGGTGGTGACGATCACTGCCGAATATAATTTTCTTACTTTTGTTTTATTTAGTTTTTTTAAGCTTTTTTTTTTTGGTTTTTATTCATTTTTTATGTTTATTAGATATCGAAAGCAAGCTTCAGACACGCTGTACATTGCGCTATGTTCGT
Organism: Glossina brevipalpis; assembly: GCA_000671755.1. Taxonomy (NCBI): domain Eukaryota; kingdom Metazoa; phylum Arthropoda; class Insecta; order Diptera; family Glossinidae; genus Glossina; species Glossina brevipalpis. The sequence goes on along the minus strand of KK351039.1, from coordinate 304,612 downwards.
GGCATTCTGAAACGACTCATCGCTCACCATCTTCCTGATGATTGTTCATAAATTACAACAGATAGGTTCCATGGATGATCGTACTGTGCTTGCGCGAAGGGGAAATAGTCGAATACGTTCATCCAATGTAGTATCCTTGTGAGATAAAAGTGGTGGATATAAAAGACTCGCGAATATGGTTTACTCACTTGTTCTATTATTTTTTATTTCGTTTACTTTTGCTTTTATTTATTATCATGTATTATCATTTTTTCTTTCTTTAATTTTTATTTATTACCTTTATTTTCTATTCTTTTGTTCTATTTCTGTTTGCGTTCTTTTTTTTGCTATTTTATATTTAATTTTATTTTATTTTATTGATTATTAATTTTATTTTTATATATTTTCTTTTTTTATATATTTTTCTTTATATACACTTTTAATGTAGACTTTTATGTAGACTTTTTCATTATGTACGTATTTGTTTTAATTTTTAGTAATTTTTTTTTATTTTTATTAATTCTTTAATTAAATAATCAGTTAATTGGGCCTTCAAGTGCATGAATAACATTTCAATGGACAAAATGCGCATACTTCCGACAAGGAATGGATGGAGAAAAAAGAAAAATGTTCTCAAGTACTTCTTATTAACATGAAAATATCCTTCATTCGCGAAATTTACTTGTGTTTTCTATCTAAGTTGTTTATATTGCTTGTAAGCGGAAAAAAATTGAAGTTTATTTTCATTAATGTCACTAATTATTTGCTACAAGGACCCGGGATCATTTAAGCTAACCGTACAATGAAAAGAAAGGAATAAATGAAAGAATTTTTCGTTTTCGTAAATTCTTTTCTATCCACTCATAACTTTCCCTTTTTTTATATTTCATTTCTACCTTTGCGCTCTTTAAAATTGTATTTATGACGTTACATATTTAATGTTATTTCTTCATTCCATCAAATGAGAGATTGTCTGGCATTTCGAGAAGAGTAACAAATGATTTTATTATTAAGAGGAAAACGTCTGACTTCCGGTTGCCTCAAATAGGGAAAAAAGGAAGGGAAAACGAAAACGAAAATGAAAACGTTAGCAATCATTCATTAAAAATAACTTAATATTTTGTTTTTTGAAAAATTTTTTATTCAACTCATACCACTGTGCAAATGAAGTTTATATCTCTAAACCTATATTACGGTGTGTATAGGTAGGTAGAGATGTTGTGTTGTATTATTTATACGAGTACTATGTCGTGGTATGAGTGATTGGCTACATTGTTGTTGTTGTTTTTTTTTTTTTTTGGTCGTTTACAAATCCTGCCCTACTAAAGGATAAAAGTCGTATTAGTTTACGATTTTATCCAGCGGAATCTCCAGATGGGTATTGTAAAAGGAACCAAATCGATCTACTTACTGACTACTTCATTACATTATAAGGACAATATTAGAATTAACGCAGATTTGGAGAACGGACCGTCTTTGCCATAGGTAGAGTTTAAAAGTTGATTTTTTTTTCATATTTCAAAGCCAGATAAACTAATTTTTTTTTGTACAGTTTTATTAAAACTATCAAAACAAATAGTTTTGTAGTGCATGAAATAAAAGTTGAAGTTACATCGGATCGGAAAGTTTTCAAGTTCATCATTAAGCCTCTAGAAAATTTAAGTTAAAAAAGTGAAACTGTGATAGAAAGAAGCACTGGCCCTTTTTTTTTTCTATATGCATACTTCCCACTTAAATTCCTTTATACAGAATTTTCAAGGCCTTCAACATAATACTATTCCTTCAGGGGTGATACATGATTTGAAAATACTTATCGAATAATGTCCCAAAAATATATTTCAAAAAATTAGAAAACCTTATTTTTTGATATGTGTTTCATAAATTTTATATTTTTATGATTCTCTCATGCAAAGCATTCAAGATTCGTTTAAATCCGCCTACAGCTGCCTGCGTTGTTTTTTTTTTCTTTCTTTTTTTGGTTTTGTTTGTCTTAATGTTTTTTTTTTAATTTTGCTTTGTTTGTTCATTCTTTGAAAAACACACGCGACTCACATAGAATATAAAAAACGACAGCAACAACAACTACAATAATAACAGAAACAAGTATAACAGTTTACAGCGGCAATACATCGTCACTAACTAAGCCTACAATGTATGTATTCGTGTACAAATGTTTAAAACATGATTACCCAAAATGGTTTAGATTGCTCCACAGGGTATCTGATAGGTAAAATGACAAAAATAACTAAAAACAAGCACGAAAATTATATTCGATTGTGCCGAATCTTTTATACCCACCACCTTTACCTTAAAAGAAAAAAAGGTAGAAAACACTACATTTTAATAGGTGGGCGTGGCAGATTTTTTCTATTGCTATGGTATCCTGTGGATATTGTGGATAAATATTGTGGATATTTTTATTGTATAGTCTACGAGTAGCGAGCAAAACATCTCCTTATTTTATAGTGTAGGAGTGGCTAATAACCGATTTGGTCCTTTTGCATTAGCAACGTATGTGATAGAGCTTCCAATATTTTTGCCAGTTTTCATCTAAATATCTTAATATTTGCGACTGAATAAATGATCATCGCAAACATTACACAGATAAGCAGACACATAGATGGATAGACGGACGAACGAATACTTCTAAGTGGATTCCGAATTTCTGAAGCGTATTTCTTAATGTGATAAATGTTTTCAAAAAAAGAAAAACTAAATTTCCATATTCTATTACTTGGAATGGATGTGATTGATGCTTTTCATTTTTGCACAGAGAATACGGGATAGCCAGGGCAAATGTGGAAATGTGGAAAATGTGATAATTTTTATGCATGTATCTGCTATGGCGTACGAGTAATGAGCGAAAAGCTCGATTTCTCCTGCTTTAGAAAACGGAAATGTTCTCAGTCTACCTTGTACTGTGCGAGTGTCATTCGGCCAAATTGGCCCATTTTCAATACCCATTTGCGTAGCAGAACTACGATTGTTTCTGCGAAATTTGAAGTTGATATCTTGATTTTTTCGGCCAGAAAAATATTTACCACAGACATTATACAAACGGACGGACGGACGGACGAACGGACATGCTTAAATCGACTCTAAATTTGATGCTGATCAGAAATACATACACTTTGTGGGGCACTCAAAGTTTCCCTCTGAACATTACAAACAAAATGACAAAATTAATATACCCCTCACTTTCGCTGGTGAGACTTCTGAGAGAGACTTTGAAAAAAAAATCACGACAATTGGTTTCTTTAGCTCCAGGGAAAAATATTACCAAGAATAAATGGTTTTCTGAATTCCAATAAATCGTCTTCTCAGTTAAACTATCATCGAGCGAGTTTTAATACAATAAAATGGAATTTAAAGCTATTACTCTACACTCTACTACACTTTTTGCAGAGAAATGCAACCATCTTCACCAGTATGTCCGGTCGAAAACTTAGCCAAAATTAAGTTTTCCATGTCCTTGAGAGAAATTAAACTTAATACTTCAAAAATATATTGAAAATATCATTCACAAGTTAAAAAGGTAAATAGTATTAGAGAACATCACAATTTAAAGCTTTCATTCTTGATTGAAAATTAAAGTTACGCCCATAAAATAGCTTACGATAACTCAAATGTAAATAAATATGCTAAATAAAGAAACGAAAATTTGGAAACACTTGATTGATTTGAGAACATTCGACAATAAATGTGAAACGAACAGGATAACTGCCTCTTCTACGGTATAATAAAAAAATTTTCTTCTATTTTTATATATTTTTGTTTTATATTAAATTTTCGGACTATTTTTTCTGTGAATAGCAAAACTCAAGATACAATTCTCGCAAATATCCCACAATTTGCTTTCACATGAATTTTAATTCGAAGTAGACCGAAGTAGACAAAGACTTTACACAACGGCCGGCCTACCATTATATAGTAGAATTTTTATATAAATTGTATGACTGTATCTCACTTGAGAAGTGATAAAAACTTCAACACTAAATTTCAGATTCAAATTTGTGGCTTTTTTTTCTCTTAATTAGAATCTTAAGGGAGTGCAATGCAACTATTAGATATTGTTTTAATTTTGTTTTTGAAGAAAATAATTGTTTAGGGCCGTCTTAGGACATATTCCTTAAAATTTTTCAAATGTTGGAGGCATCCTATCTCAGTTACATGTACGACATGTTGCTAAAGCGTTTCTAAGAAAATTTTGCATCTTTTTTTTAATTTTATTTTCTTCGGGTCGAATGTGCGGAAACACTGTCCTCTATATATGTATACATATATATATATATATGTATGTAAGCGAGTGTAAATATGTTCATATAAGGTCGTTGTTGTTGTTGGTGTTTTTTGTTTACACTCTCATGCCACCATTAAAGTGCATGCATACGTATTGCTTGGTGAGAATTTTGAACTAAACCCCCTTTTTAATTTTTTTAATTTGTTTTTTTTTTATTAAATGAGACTTTGACACCAACTAGTCGAACAAGAATTTTTTTGTTTGTTCGTTTATTTTTTTGTTGTTGTTCAATTTCAATTCATTTCTGTGTTTTTTTTTTAATGAAGAAATCTTATTAGTGCACTTTAATGGTGATGATTATCAAACTTGAACCACCAATAGGAATGTAGAAGGATGGGAAATACAACAAAAACAGTAACAATAATAGGTATAGTAATAAATGTACATGTTCTACATACATACTTGGGTACATACGTAGATAGATTGATCACACATATGAAAAACAATGCATTGATAGATATGTGTGCGTTGCACTTGAAACACGGAAAAAAGGGATATTTTAACGGAAGACATGCAAGAGGAGAGATTTGTGAAAGGACATAAATTTCTTATTTCGCTTTTGTGTGTGCTTTATGATGATGATGAATGAATAACCCACTCAAGTGTAAAGCAAAGTGGGAGAGATGGGTAGACAATCATGCATGGATAAGCGAATGAATGAATGAATGAATGAATGAATGAATGAACGACTGACTGACTGACTGAATATATTAAAAATTATGTACTTCAAGTGCTGCGGAAAAAAGGGAATTTGCGTGCGTATGAATAGATGAATTGCGAAGACATACTTAAACAATCTAATCATAAATAAATTCCTTGAAATGATGAAAGAGAGCACACATACACACATACACACAAACATACACGCAATAATATTAAAAAATGTGGAAGTTAGAAATATGTCCTACATACCCTAGAAAACATATGTCTATGAAATAATGAAGATTTCGCTAAAGACGATGAAGAGAAAAAGAGCTGTGGAAGAAGAATGGGGAGGGGCGGGGAGGATTTTGTAGTATATGCAGGATGTAAATAGACAATAAAATTTAATTTCCTAAGAATGCATTTCACTTGAAAAAGGGTTTGCCGCTGGGTTATCGATTCGGCATAACAACCATAACGCAGTAACTTATTTGTTTTGATGTTTTCATATATTAAGACTCAAACCATTTTTCGTATTCTATGATAAATTTATGATGATTGACATATCAATGCGACAAAACTGAAAACAAGCATTCGGAAAATCCTTCAAGCAATTACGCGTCTTAAAAAGAGTAAAAAAAAACCTTAACTCAGCAGAATTGCAATCTAAACAGCAATTAACTCCTACATTATCTGCGTACATGTATTACCCTGAAGTGAAATTCCTCTTGTTAATCGTTGCAATTTGGGGAATAGTGTGTGTAACACATTCATTATCCAACGAAATGGCACATAACTAATGTACATCGCATTAAATTCCTTAAATGAACTTTAAACGAATTTAAATTCCTTTCGAAGTAGCCAAAAAGAAGATATTATAAAGATAAAATCGTAGAGTTTAATGACAAGGCATGACGAACAAATGTGTAACCTGTAGATCACGGGAAGACTTAACACAAGTCTCCAAACCGGTCTTATACGGAGATAATGTAAAGACAATCATGACGCACCGACCCCTAAAGAATCGTATTTGAAAACGATTGCATTAACGTACACATGGGAGGTGTACGCCATATTCTTATATATTACGCCTTTACTAGACATTTCTTTATAGTAACTGCAAATAATCGTCATTACAATATGATGTGTGATGTCAGGCCCGGTTATCTATTAAGAGTAAACTAAATGATACCTGAAAACTGTGTCTTCAGGCACGTCAGATTACAACTTTGCTTAAGCGAGAGATGTGTTAGTCCCAGATACCATATATATAACATGATAAGAGGGAGTAATCACGTACTCATTTCTTACAATATGCTATGATACATACAGAATGTGCAGATAATTTCGAATTTAATTACCAAAGACATTTACCAAACACATGAGCAGAGTTCTGTAAAAGGATTAACATAGATCTGTGCAGTGATTAGGGTCAAGCTATGGTTGGATTTCGAACTTATCTTCACACCCTTCACACTCTTTGCCACATAATAATTCTAAATAGAAATCTCTGGTAAAAATTGTTATCTCTATAGATCAAGTCGAATATAACCTAAAAAAAAATGTGCAGTTCCGATAGGAAGTGATTCATTAGATATTGTAGTTTTGAATTTAAGACAAATTAGGATTCGCTTTCCCTATCTATCTAGTAGCTATCGTTTACCTTATAAGACTTCTCATCAAACTGAACGGAACTTTAATATTTCTTCCTATAATACCCAAACGAAAGTTAGTAAGTAAATTATCCCCACATCGCTATTATTTTATTCCCCTAGTGTTAATAATAGGTGCGATTGAAACATAATAGTTCCCATTTTATTATTTTAAAAACGCGATAATCATTTACTTTATGTTAGAGGGAATTCTTCTTCAAAAATTTAAAAAATCCCAAAATAATCACAATTTCGCCAAATATTCAAATAAAAAGAATTTAAGGCGAAAAGAGGTTAAAGTTTAACAACAAATTTTTTCCGCTATGGTTTCTTTTCTTTGCGCGTAATCCGCTTAGCATTTCATGTTTTTGACTTTTTTGTTTCTTATTCAAGATTAAATGCTAATGTGTTACCTTTTCGCAAATACTTTTTGAAAAAATTTACATACTTTTTGTAAACGCCATCAGATGATGGGATTATATTAATTTTATGAAATCGTTTGCAACATCCGATGCCACGGATAGTAAGGACTTCAATAAAATGTGTACAGTTTATGGGTCACGGGCCATAGATCCGTCCATTCGGCACGTTGAAACTTTGAACTCCGGAAACTTTCAACTACGCAAGTTGCATTTAATTTTGCTGGCGTTCCGTAAAATAAAATGAAGAAAAAAAAAGGAACATCATTCGCTCGTAACCACCTCGCTTTTAACAGAGGCAAAGAAAAAACAATGACATTCCTTTGTCAATTACGGAATCGAATCGAATCGTTAATAGCAAATGAGAAAATTATAATATTCACCTTCAAGGGAATTTTTCATGCTCACCACCATCTCAAATCAGTACATTAGTATTGCAAAATATACTTTTAAATAACCAAGCAACAGTTGGTTAAATCTTTCCATTGGCTTTAGGAAATATTTGTAACCAGTAATAGTAATTGTAATTAGTAGGCGTAATAGTAGACATTGGCGTAATTGTAGACAGCAAAATAATAACGATTGACCAAAATCAGATATATACCCGCACATATAATGGAATAACTTTCAACCCCTCAGTTCACATTGGTGGACAATATACGCAAGTGTTAACTTCCTAGTCTTTTATTACTTCCTCTTTAGTGATCTTTATATCTCATTCGTCCTCCAATCAATATGATCTTCGCTTTACGTTTGTATATTTTATGGGATCTCTTTGAAAGTAACCTAAAATAGGATAAATATCCTATAACATCATACTTTGGTGCTGCATGTAAACAGTTGTGGTAGTTGATGGGTATCAGATATTCGAATAAATCTTCTTTGCTGATTTGTACTAGAAAGCAATTCTCTTCATTCCAAAAAAAAAAAAAAAAAAAAAAAAAAAATTAATGAAAATTTCAACGAATTCAAAATTTTTGAAATTAAATCCATTTCCATCCTAAACTCAACAGCCATTTGCCTTTTTTCTGACGTATCTTGCCGTTGTCTTATCGAAGAGGGAGAGAGATTATAAATTATCTATTAAAGAAGTTAGAAAATTGAGTTAAAGATTTTTATCTAAAACTTGGAAAGATTTATGTAGAAGTATATGTGTGAATGTGTATACGTGTGTACGTATATGCGTGTGTACGTGAACGTAAATGTGCGTGTTTTTGTTCTTTTCTTTTTTTTTATATTATTATCTTAAAAAGCAAAACACGAGCATCCATCCATCCATCCATCCATTCAGCTCAGCTAGATTAACATCCCCCCATTATGCTCATTAATAAAACATTTATTTTGATGTGGTCACATAGACATGTTTATCCCTTCATAATACCAACGAGAAGCAAGCAGTGAGATGGTGGTGATGATGATGATGATGATGATGATGATGATGATGATGATGATGATGATGATGATGATGGTGGCAAACTTGGTGACTAAGGTTGTCCTGGATAGTGGTGGTGAAAGATAGAATTTACGAGTGTCTGCTTCAATTCGTTAAAGCGAACCTGGTTACAGCCCTGATAACAATAGATATACTCTACTAAGTGCACTTCCTTTCTTTCCCCCAATTTATCTACCTATTGCTGCATACACACGTAATTGTATGTTTGCAGCGTATGAAGTATTTAACACGGTTTTTATCTTTACACGATATGCCAATCGTATCGATAAGTTTGTTGTTGCTGGAGTTTTGTTTTATTTTTTTTTTTTTTTGCCTTCTTTCTGCTTGTAAGAGCATTTTGTTTTATTTTGTGTAAAATTACACGAAAAGCTAAATAAAAAAAAAATTAAAATTAAAAATAAAAATAAAAGCGGCGACAAAAGCCGACGATATAACGAAAACATAATAATGCCATCATATCAGTAGAGAGAACACCGAAATATAAGCAACCATTACTCAAACAGAACACGCACTGTTGTGTATGCATACGGTCATAAATGTAAAATAAAAAAAATAATAAAAATAAAAATAAAAATTATACCACTGTTTGTTTTTGTTGTTATCATTGTCTTGTAAAAAATATTTGCTTTTTATTTTTTCATTTATTTACTTTTTCCAATTTTTCGTTTTTATTGTTTATTAAAAGCAAACAAAACGAAGAAAAATTACACAAACAAACCCAACACAAACACGAACTTACACGCTGATGTATTTTTGTTTCATTTTTTTACTTTTTTTTATATCCCTAGTACCTACTCACTAACTCTCGAATATATACCTTTTTGTCTTTTCCTTTTTTTTTTTTTATTTTTTTTTTTTTGCTATTCCTGTAAAGAACATAAAAAACATTTTTGAGGGTCAGAATAATGATTGTCGTCACAAAATAAAAAAAAAATATATAAAAAATAGGAAAAAAAATCATATTATTATCATCATTATTATGATACAAATTGTATCACTTAAAGTGATGAATGAAATTGAAATACTTTCTGGCCTTTGAGGTCATCTGTTAAATAAAGTGCTACAACTTCTTTTAAAGAGAATTTTTATTTATATTAAATAAAGTGTGTGAAAAACTTAGCCCGCATACAACAAAACAGAAAAAAAAATTGTTTTTTTTTTTCTTCAATAATATTTAAGTTCAATTATCGCAAAGATTAACATTTCAAAGCACGGGGGGAGAGCTGTGATATTTCCTCCAAAAAGTGTTGATTGTTGTTAGCTTTTCGATTATTCAAAGTACCCACAGTTTTTTTTATAGAAAACCAAATAACCAACGAAAATGAGGGTTCAGTAATGTCGTTGCTCTGATTACATCAAACGGCAAAAAACCTCTTAGACTGTGATTTTAGGTTTATTTGCTGTATTAATCAAATAATTTGTAAAATATGACATAAATAAAATGAGGAAAAACACTCAAGACCCTCGAAACATTAGATATTAATCAATCAATTCGATCTGCCCTTTCTTGTGTCCTCCTCCCTTATGAGGAGAGCATTATATTTACCCAAATTACGAATTGCGTGTCAGGAATTCCATAAGATACACACATTCATGTGTGTCTTCATATACCCAGTATAATTAGTCTAATCTTTTATCCGTCCATCTACTTGTCTAGTGTCTGCTATTGAAGACGGGAATCCGAGACGTGAACTAGGCTAGGATCTCCGTCTTCAATAGCAGTCGCTACATAAATAGTATATATATCTATACATATATATACTTTTTTCTTATATATATATGTATATGTATATGTATATGTATATGCATATGTATTTATGTGCATGCATGTATATACTTTTTTCTTGCAAGACTTAGATTAATCTTTATAAATAAGTCGCCACCACTACGCCCTATTGCGATTTACAATTTATGATGGATACTGATTAAAACTTGACGAATATTTACCAGAATCTGTCATTTGAAAGTTCATTTGGAAAATGCTCCCGCTCAGCCAGGCGTATTGAACTAAAACTGTGTTATTGTTACCAAAAAATAACGGAACTAAAATTTCTGTAAGTCTATGTTTTCTGTACTTATGACTTTCGTGCGCCCGGTCAAACTATATCAAATATTTTACTATCGTTGTATTCGCTCAATCTAGTTGTTTTTGATTTTTCTGAATGTTTTCGAAACGCAAAAAACCTGAGCACTTATTTTTGACTCGACGGACGAAAAACGAAAGAAAAAATTCACTATTTTTAGATAAAAACCAACATGCGCATCACTTTCGCTGCATAAGATATGAGCATTGGAATTTAATACAGATATCAGACTGAATCTTGCCAACCCTGCAAGGAAGAATATAATAGATTGAATAAAACTGCGGGAATCGAAAGATCTTTTGATCGTAATATTACATTAATTTTTTTACTCTCTGTCAATACGTATAGTTATTAGAAATAGGAATTGTCAGGCATATACAGAGGCGACTACTTATATATTTACAACGGAAAACTAACGCTTCTTCTTCACTCTCAAAATTATCATTTAAATTTTCTGCTATTTTAGTACACTCTTTACACGTATAAACAATTGTCAAAGCTCGTAATAGCTTTTAAAAAACTCGCTGATCGTATTCAACTTATGAACAATCATCTTCTTGACGCAAGAATGCATACAATTTTCTTAGTTAATAAGAAATTACGACTGGCCAGTTATACCTGATAAGCGTTTTTCATCAAGCGAGAGAGTTATAGGATGGCCTAATGAATATATTAGGAAAGTCTTAAAGGAAATCATTTCCAATACGTTGTGAATAAATTAGAAAATTGTTCAGAAAAAACTTTCAACTTCACAAAATTTGAAAATTTGAAATTGTCAAAAAAAAAAATAGATTTTTTTTTTTTTAAATCTTCCCATATTGTCCTAATTTTTTATTTCTTTTACTACAAAAAATTTGTCTGCTGCTAGCAATATTCCTCCTCTTCGCAAATCACTCCTCATAGTTAAGAAGTTAACTAATCTAACTAATCATTTGCGATAATGATATTCGGTCAAATTCAAACACTTTTCTTCAAATCATCTACAGAAGATTTAGTTTAATGTCCAACGATGAATTATGCTTCAAAATTAACGTATGAAAAAAGTAGTATTCTAGTGATGTCGGCAATGGCCAAGGAGGCCTTGATTTCCGTTACAGAGGACACAAATGCTTTATTATAAAAGTGTCAGTATGCAGTTAAACGTGTGAAAATGTTTAGTTCATTTCAATAAATGTTAAAAATAAATAATAAAATATTAGCGCCTTTTTAATAAAGTTGCTCGCATACGATTAACGAGGTATCATTTAATGGTAAACATCTTACGAGAAACATGACATTTTAACCAGAAAACTAATCATAAACTATTTTACTTCACACACGCTCGCATATCACACAATACTTCTTATTTTATTCTTCTTCTTCTTCTTCTTCTTGTTATTCATTGAAAATATTTTTTAAAAATTCCCGACAAAAACAAAATAAAATAAAATAAAATAAAAACTTGAAATTCAAATCAACTCTTTAGTCTTTAGCACAGAATTTATTTAAAAAATAAAAAAAAATAATAATAAAAACAGCAACAAAAACAAAAAAGATTAAAATTAGTCATAAACCACAAATTCATGATGTCGTTGCTGTTTTTGTTGTTATTTATGCAAAATAGTAACA
>KK351039.1:272290-292465 GCA_000671755.1 Glossina brevipalpis | reverse complement strand
ATATATATATATATATACACATATATATACAAACACGCACGTAAGTACATACAAAACATTAACACACCAACACACTTTGTAATAATCTCCAACTTTGGTCATAATAGCTCATTTGTGTGTTTGTGGCGCGTATACAAAAGCATAGTAGAATAATATTAAAAAAAAAAAAAAAAAATTAAAAAAAAAACTTGAAAAAAACCCTGAACGAAAAGAAAAGAAAACATATTAAGAAATTAAAATATGTAATAAAAAATCATTAAAATTGCAAAATAATACTTAAATAACTTAAAAGTTCAATAGAATGAAAATAAAGGTAATAAAACACTAAAAACAAAAAATAAAAAAAAATGAACAACAACAACAATGACAACAAAAACTTGTTAAAAAATAAAACACCAAACCATCACGAATGAATGCGAAGAATCAAACCCCCGTTGTTTACAAACAATAGCTAAATAAATATATATACAAACGTATATATCTATATATGTCTATATATGTATATGTGTGTTTAGATATAAGAGGACTTGTTTCAGTTTTATTATTATTATTATTGTTGTTGTTGTTGTTCTTGCTTTTGTTGTTATTATTGCTTTGTTGTTATTTTGCTCTCCCTCCCGTCTACTAACGAGAAATTCGTTTATTTATCAACAGACTCGGGTGGAGAGCGCATTAATTTAAACAGAATATGCTGCTATTGTTGTTGCTGTTGTCGACGTGGTGTTGCTGCTGGTGGTAGTGATGGTAACTAACATACACAGACACTCTCGAATACAAACACCCGTAGGTATACAAATATATCCATTTCATTATTCATTTTTTGTGTTTTCTAACAACGACATAAAACTTTTTATTTTTCTTAAATTAGAGCAAAAAAGCGGGAAATGAATAACAATAAATTTTAAGTTTTGTTATTTTCGCTCTTTTTTTTTAAAGTTTTTATAGTTATGCTATTTAGAAAACTAATAAAATTTCGTTATGAATAATTAAAAATTAAATCGCAATATTGTTGATTCGCAACAGTTAACGGAACAAGAACAAGACGAAGACGAAAAAGAAGAAGAACGCATTAGTAACACTTACCTAAATCTGCTACGCGTATACCGAAACAATTCATATCCTTATTAAGCGACTGAGAGAGTGGCAATGTTGAGGAACTTGATAAAGCGGAAGGAATCGGTGGCATGTTGCTGGCTGCCGTAGACTCTTGCGGCCGTTTTCGTGCCACGGCTATGCCAATGGGCACAGAATTATCTAAAATGAAACCAAAAAAAATTTTCTTTAATTCGTAAAAAGATAAGGACAATAGCTATAAAAAAAAAAATAAGTTTAACACGTTCACGGGCAATCAGAATTTCAGTGAACCGCAAATATTGGTAAATTTTTTATTTCAAGCATTTCCAATGTCCGTGGATCCGTGCTCAGAATATGAAAAATTATATACAATGAATGTGTTGTTATATAAAATTCACGATGATACAAATTAAATTTGGAACTTGAATGCTACAACATTCACTTCGTTTTCCATCACAATAAGAATAAATGTTGTAGCATCCACAGCTGGGAATGTGTTAATGTTTGAGATATTTGAGAATCTAAAAATCAAATACGCTATCTTTTCCAAAAAACTAGAATCAGACGAATATAAAATACTGCTTTAGCGGGTGCGATTAGCTAACGAACTCAAGTAATACTATCGCTCGACTCGACGAAATCACTCATATTGTTCTTGTATGTAGAAAGCTTTTCTTCGTTAAATGATTAAAAGAAATTCCAAGAAATGTATCTATAATGAATGCCCACAAAGTAAACATAAAGATTTCTTAAAATGTTAAACAAAAAAAAAAAATTTGCTTTTATTTTAAAATACATTTTAAACGACATTTGAGCGCATTAACATTAGATGAAATAGCATTTAAAATGGCAACCGTAAGCGTTGTAGCATCAGGTGAAGTAGTTTCTCAGGTACGAGATAAAATTTCTTTTTTGAAAAATCATGTTTCCGCAATAACTTCATCCACGAGTTTATTATCGAAATTCCAAAAACTGTTTTTTTTTTTTTGTAAATTTGTTCTTTCCGATGAGCACAGATGTCATTTATGCAGAAGATCAGGTACTATCTTACATCAAAAGGCAAACAACTCCACTCTTAGCAAGCAATACTATAAAATAATTATAACACCTATTAAAATCGTATGTTTTCAGTTTGACTTCTTACTTAAGACATTTATTTACAGAAACCTATAAGTATGTTTATGCTTTTGTTACTTTCAAGATTTGTCTTTTACTTTATTGTTATTATTATTCTTATTATGCATTAAAATTCAATCAAAGCGAATGAAAAGTTTTCCTTTTTTTTCAATTTTGCGGTTGATAGCATCTGATAAAGCAGTTCCATTAACTGTAGTCGCAATTTCGTTAAGAATGAGTTAAAAATCCCAATTTTGTTTATTCTGGTGTAATGTCAAAAGTCAATGAACCCCTAAAATGAAGAAAGCCGCAATAAAACAAAGAGAAGAGAACGTAGAACATTGTTAGGAAAAGGAAATATAAAATAAAATTAAATATTAAAGAATTTTCTTAGACATGAAAATGTAACCCCTTTCAATATACGTACACATAATTGATGCTTATAACTTTCTATGCGGGTACGAGGTGTCAATGCCTGAAATGAGTAGATTTCATGGGATACAGATGAAATGGTTTACAATTTACTGGGCATTGGAATTAAATTCTTTTGTTACACGTAATATATCATTCATTTTTCATTTACACTTGATTTACAATAATTTCAACGAAATCATGACGAAGTATAGGCGAGCGCTCAGCGAAAGAACAAAATTCTTTTTAAATTTTTTTTTTTTTTTAAATATTCGATTGGTTTTAGGCCCTCACTTCTGCCACTTCACCCAAGGATAGTTGATTTGATTATTTTAAAAAAGATCATTGTGAAAAGAATGTTCGATCTTCGCCGGCCATATAAAACGAAATGGTGAAATGATATTCTAACCAGACAGATATTGATCTGTTATTAAGTTCGTGCTTGCGAGACCTTTTCGCCGTATCATCTCATTAAATGCATAAGACTTCTCCCCTTTCCTTATATTTAGTCTTTCAATGACAACAGCATCCCGTGTCACTCGCCCTATTTCAATAAAAAAAAATCACACATGAATAGCACATACCTAATCAAGACCTCACCAAAATATCTGAATGCTATCGGGAAAATTCGAATTTCAACGCCACAAAAACACAATACTTTCTCATGCTGTACAGCAGAGATGACGAGAGACATCGTTTGTTTGTTACTATTAATATCGGAGAATCGGCAGCTCTTGATGTTCTCAGTATTGAAAAACAAAATGAAATCTATTGGGTTGAAGATGAACCAACTCAGGACTAACTCGGAGTTAGCTTTGATTTTCTAAGAATGATGTACGAGTCTCTTCCCCGGCGCCGCTATTCGGAACATTTACCGCCAAGTTTACTACATACATCCGGTCAAAATTCACATGTGCGGACTGAAGTTGCCAGTTTCTCGGCCGCAAGCATCGAATGGCTCGGCACACATGTCGTCGGCATAACGTCAGCTGTCCAAACCTTCACGGCAAGTACAGGCATAAAAGAGGTTTGTTCACTAATATTAGGACTTCTCGGTTTTCTCTTCTATTCTTACCAATTCGTATTAGAACTGCAAATGATTCCACTTTTAAATCCAATGTTAGTGTCTGCGTACTCTATCTCTCTCTCTTCCCTTCTCTCTCGCTCGCTCCTTCTCTCTCTATCTCTATCTCTCCTTTTGCCCTCCTCTCACCTATGATCAGAAAGTTTCAGATTTCTGAGAGATATAACAAAAGTATTCTTCCAACTAGAAAAACATCTCCCGCGCAAATCAAATGGGTACAAATAGCGGCTGGTTGTTAAATTCTCTTACTGTTTTAAAAATTACTTAAAAATTTACTCGTTAAAAAGGAAAAAACTGACATTTATTGAAACACCTAATAAATCAATTTTTGTGCAAATTCAACAATAAATCACCACGAAATCGGACATGCTTAGAACTTTAATACAAAAATTAAATTCACTAAACGAATACTGTATATATATATATATATGTGCATATATATGTGTATATATATATATATATTAGTAGTCCATACAAGACTATCTGTTTATATGAACTCTTAGACGTTTTATTAAATCCAATCACTTTTATTCCCCCGAGGACGTCTTTATCGCAAACAGTTTCCGTGACATTATTATTTTTTTCTCTTTTCGCATTTAACAAAAGAAAAAGAAAGTAGAAAACTTTATCCTCACGCATAACTATCAACACAAATGCTGCTATTATTGTTATGCTTGATCTCAAATTACAATTATTTTGATAAAGAAAAACCAAAGGGAAAGATTGCACCGATCAAAGTCGAATCTTTAATACCCATCACTAAGCATTAAGTTTTAAATAATTTTTATTTTGTTTTAAAGGTGGACATTACTGAATGTAAACAACAAATACAACTACAGCAGCAAGTCTATAAATTAATTTATTTATTGCAAACATAAAACATTTTTTTTTTTTTGTACTTGAGTGACAAACCTGCCCCATCTCCCAATCATCCAAACTATTCTCTTTGTTTATCGTCACACAATTGTGATGAACCCAAATGGATCTTAAAACAGATAAAGTTGTTATAAGCGCACTTGCACTTGGACAAATATATTGAATAAGTTCCAAGTGGGTAACATGAATTGCTCCATGAGTCAGGAAGCAAACAAAAGTAAGAATTCTTCCGTTGTCTGTCTTGTACTTTTTGGAAGACTTCCATATCAAAAAATAAAAATCGCAAACGATTTGAGAACATTTGTAAATTTTTATATATTTACATTTATTTTAATAAACTTTGGTTCCAGCATTTGTTTTAAGCGCAAACGGCATAAATAATTTATTATAACTTCTTTCTAGAGGTGAAGCGAAGAGATTTCCTACTTATGATAAACGCAATAGTTAATATTTTTTTTTCTCTAACCAACCCTTACTGTTGCGCTATAGTATTTGACCTTTAACTTTAATATTTAATCACACTTTTTGTCAAAGACCGATACAGAAATAAAAAAAAAAAAAAAAATTAAAAAAGGAACGAAAAATAGTGAACCGACTACAATTACATTGTGGTAAACGTAGAGCAAAACAACAGCAGTAACCAAAGTTTTATGAAAAAGAAAAAAAAAAGAATTTTAACGAAGACAAACAAATTAAAGTCACGTGCTCCTCAAAAGTATAGACAGACATGCTTGACACACGCACGTACATATAGACACAATGTAACCCTAGTACATAACTTGTATGCGTACACACCGACGGTTCATTATCACGATGTAACAAAAGAAGAAGAAAATAAAAAGAAGGGAAAGGTAACATAAGATAAGTGCATTAAAGTTTTTTCGACTTCTTGGGTTTTCGGGTTTGTTTTCTTCATTTTTTTTATATTCTGGCGAATAAATCTGATATCACCATTTTGTTGAGATGGTTTACATACAAGTAATAAATTAAAGTTCAAATGGCTCTGTGGGCATTTTTCGGGAAATTATGGGAAATGTATATATATGTATTTATGTATGTATTTATGTATTTGTATGCATATATGTATATATGTATGTATGTAGGTATGTATGTATGTAGGTATGTATGTATGTATATATGTAGGTATGTATGTATGTATATATGTATGTATGTATATATGTATGTATATATGTGTGTATATGTATGTATATATGTATGTATATGTATGTATATACGTATGTATATGTATGTATATATGTATGTATATGTATGTATATGTGCATGTATGTATGTATGTACGCATGTATGTATGTAGGCATGTATGTATGTACGCATGTATGTATGTACGCATGTATGTATGTGTGTATGTATGTATGTATGTGTAGCTTGTAAGTAATACGCCCCAGCATAAAGGGATGAAAGGGAGCAAATTTTAACAATTCAGTAAAATATTTCAAAATTTATGTGAAAGAAATGAAGAACACGGTAAAGACTCAGCAACTCTTCTAACAAATTACATTCATCTTCTCAACGAGAGGCGTAACATTAATCACAAACTTCACTGAAATTAATGGAATTCTTTGTAGAAAATATTGAAGAAAGCAATGCAAAACATTTAACACGATAAGAGCGATCTCCTTAGTAAGTGTGCAACGCATTGAAATCAATAATTAATAGTTAAAAAGTCTTACTCGTGATATTTGATATTTTGTCACATTTATTCAAAAAAAGTGTGAATTTTAGAGGAAAATTTTCATTGAAGCAATTTACTCTTGCTTCAACGAAATCATATTACTGCAGATTTTTGCCACGAACAGACACAGTTATGAAAGGAGGAAGATGTTTGCCCCTACAGCTCGATTTATGTCGCTTGATTTGCAGTGACAACGGATGAAACGGAAAACCAGAAGTTTTAGACAGGTTTCGCCTTTATCTACAGAGAAAGCAAGACCATACAATATGTCTTCACCAGATAATAGATGTTAGGTATAGCTCTAGGGCGTTAAATAACATGCTCTTACATACACCACCTTTGCACTTGATCCTTTCATGATATAAATCCACATTAAATTCCTAAAAACTTCTACAGAGTCATCAGTAAACCCTGGAACTAAAAAGAATCTCTCTTCTGCTAACATTGTATATCTGCAATTGTTTGTCATCGTTCAAACGACGATTCATATTACTAATGGTGTAGGAACGCACCTTATGCAGCGAAATCTAAAAAGAAAAAAAATGTTGTATCGGACGACAAAACATTTGTCTACCGTTTGAAAGCTCAAGTGCACTATTTGAAATATAAGCAGAGGTCAATTAAACACAACGATAGTCGTAGTATAATGAAATACATAAACTCGACATTTTAAAAAATGTGATGGAGGTGTCTATACACTTTTGATCTCGTGGCAGTAAATTTGATTTTCTTGTATGATAACGACACAAAGAGTTTTCGAAAGAAAATACTAAAGTTTTCGAATGATTCGAATAGAAAGTCAAAATACAATTCGCTTTAAAAACCAGGAATCTAGCTAGAGATGAAGAAGACGCAAAAACACTTTGAAAAGGCATCAATGAAGCTTGGTGGACAGTCATCGAAAGAAGGACATTTGTCAATAGCATAAAACACAATCGAAATGAATTGAATTAAGAGCTTCCTCTTGATTGCTTTTCTTACTACTTTTAGTCAGATTCTTTTTATTATATAAAGTTTTTATTTTATAAAAACGTTTTAAAATTAAATTAAATTCCTTCCATTTTTCATCACCGAAGACGGGCAGTATATTCATTTTGTCATTTTGTTCGCAACATTCACAAGGAAACTTCAGAGACTTCAGAAAGTATATATATTTTTGATCTTGAACATCCGTCCATTTCTGCGTCGCCTGTGTAATGTCTATGGTAGACATGCTTCTGGCCGGAAAAATTAACAGGTGAAATCGGTCAAAATATCAGTCTCCAATACAATGCAAAACTGAGAATAACTCTATTATCGAAAGTAAAAACCTTGTTTTTGCTCATTACTCATAAACTATAGCAGATGAATCTACTACAATTTCCAGGTATATTATGTTAACTGTCCTGTAATACATCTCTGAAAATGGGAAAAGCTGACCATGAAGGATATTGAAATTTCATTTTTTTATGAAAATGCTTATATCAACAACAAATCGAGAAGTGAACTTCATACAACCAAAAAAAAAAGTATACATATTGTTAGTCAATATATCAATTCCACTATAATCCACATAAACGCCCATCCGTCTGTTTATCATTGTAATGCCTGCGATAAACTTCTTCTCGGTCGCTAAAATCGAGATATCTGGTCAAATTCAAAGTCCTACGTAGGCTGATATTGAAAATGACCTAAATCATTCAAAGGTTACATCTATGATAAAAAGTAAGCTGAAAGCAACTCTGTTTTTTTTTTCCTGTTTTACTCATTATTCATAAATTACAACAGACACACGATTCCATAAAGAAGAAAAAATCTGCCACGCCCAGTCAATATTATAGAATATCAAAATGTAGTTTGTCTCGAACTTTTTTTCTAAGATGCGCGGGGCGAGTATAAAAGTTTCGTTCACAGCCGAATATAATTTTATATGTATTTAACTATATTTCCTAAGAAAAAAGTTTGTTTTCAACTTCATAAAATATGGTATTTTTTGGCTCTTGCCTGTATATATTTAAAATAAAAATAAAAAAACTTTGGGCCGACGGTAATTGTTGAATTCAAACGCATGTACAGTCTTACACATAAATATCATTATAATTTCTCAGTGTATTTCCTTAATATTTGAAACAAATTTTTTGAAGAACTTCAAGCTAGTCGATTGATAAAAATCTGCAAAAATTATGGAATCCAAAGATGGTCAAGTTCGGTGCAATAATTGATAAAGTAATCTCTTCTATTTGATTATTGCCAGCATACCTTCGAAAGCCGTCGGATAATCTTGATGAAAAACATTTGTTTTCTTCGCTAAATAAACTTCTTCTTCCGTCGAGTTATTGTATCTCGATCGTATGCGAAAAGCAAAATAAAACTTACTTTCAATCTAGATACTCCATGACTCATCAATATATAAATAAAGCAAGGCTTAAAAAGATGTCAAATACTACGTATGTATTCTCGGAGTGACCAATGAACAATAATCGAAATGTTCTTTACAGGTTCCGTTTATATTCCACTTGCTCGAAAGCTATTTCGTCTCCCCTAATAACCTTCCAAGACCTTCTTAATCAATTAGTCGTCGTTGGTTCATCAATATATAAGCAACTAATTATTGCACTTGAATTTCCCTTGCGTTTAATTATTTTAACATAAGTATTCAATTACTAACCGATTTTCAAAGCTTTACATTTTTCCAAAAAAAAAACAAGAGAAAAAATTTTTTTTATTCGATCACCTTCGAATGGGTGGATCTGCAATCAATATATAGGCAGGATGGTGATTGGAAAGATGCTTTATTAGACTGTCTTGAAAACGTTAGATTGAAATCTTTTTCTTATCGGTTTAGATTTTAAGAAAACGTCTGCCATTTATGGTCTGGGCTGGGTAGCCAAATAGTTAAAAAGCGCGACTATTATGTTGGCACATATTCCGATTCAGTGCCCAGTGCGAATTGCAATTTTTATGGGGTCGTAGCTATAGTGGATGCTGTTTGGTCGTTAAACGCGTGACACTTGTCGATCGACCATGCACTTCTAAGTTTACGACCATATCATCCACCATCTCTAAGTAACCATAGTCGTGTTTACATACTTATAGAAGATATCCTCGTAATGACAAAAAGAAAAGAAAGAAACTATTACTAGAGAACAAACTCGAGTTATTTATAGTGATCAAGTACAAATAGTAAACATTTTAAAGTCTCTGGGACGTTACAAGCGAAACAGATGGTTGGTGACCCTGCTCTTTACGATGATGGTCGCTCCATGTAGGCGGCAGTAGTCACACTCAAAGCATAATGTATTTTTCATTTTGAACTTATGGTGACATAACATTTTCACGCTAATCGACAATCCATATTTCTTTCTATCATTAAAAAGCTGAACCAGATATTGCTTCAAGTCTCTAGTGTGTTCAAAAATTTAATCGTTCAATAAACGATAAACTCATATCAAATTAAATGATAACCAGATAACGCCAGGTCAAGGCTGCGTGAAGCATGTAAACTCTAATAGTTTCCTCTGAATTATCAATGATGGATGAGTCATCGCATTACCATAGTGAAACGCAACTCCCCTTCGATATTTTGACTGGTTTTTTTTTTTCGATTTCATTAATCGCGGATGGCAAACATCTGGTTTTTTGGAAGCATCTCAAGATATACATTGGAACCACCAAATTGAAGTATTTCAGTTCGTTTTTTTCTAATTTTTGTGATTCAATTCAGCGATTGAAGGATGATAAATAGGCTATGATCGTTTTCGAGCAAATTTGTTTTTCTATTTTTTTATGGATGAATCACTTCCAATTAACAGTGATGACTCGCTTTATTTATTTTAAAACAAAAAAATTATTTTTTTAATCTTAAATATGTTTTTATCTCTAAATTCTTACGGTGCATTTGAAATTTATCGCAAATATTTGTTGAAACCATCGATGCACCACCTCCAGTTAAGATAATAATTTAGAAAAAAAAAAATTTTTTCTTTTTGATCTTTTCATTAATCAAAATGTGCCTGAAACGAACATAGTTTTCTTACGAACATAGTTTTCTCGTACATAATATGATCGATCGTGAACGGAAAATAAGATTGTAGGGAAACCACGTGTAATCCCGAAGATGTCTACATCAAATCAAATCAACAGTTATGCCCATTAACCTTACAGTCTCGAAACGGCGACACGCTTTTGGCCACACCTTTACGCCACGTGAATGTTTCAAATGTAAAAATTGCTTTGCGTGCTTTTATTTCAACAAAGTAAAACAAAAAAAAAAAAAGAAAGAATTCCAAACAAACAACAAACATGTTTACTCCCCCTTAACCGACTAAAAAAGACACGCCCACTTTCTACACATAAAGAAAAAACCGACTCGAATTCTTATATAGTTACCAGTTGAAAATACTGAGCTTACATGTATATGTTTGGTGGATATTCAACATGTTGTGTTGCGATTATTTATGCACAGCCAACTTTAGCTCTCTCTCTCGCTTGTGTGCTTGCAATGTGTTTGTAATCATGAATGTAGATATATGTGCACGTAAATATATCTCGAATATATGTATGTGTATATACACACTTACAGGTATACATGTATAATATATGTATATGTATATATATATATATATATATATATATATATGTGTGTGTGTGTGTGTTTGTAAAATACTAGTTTCGTATTTTATTTTAATGCAACATTCTTGTGGATATTCTGCTGCGTCTCGCTTCAGTTCAGTTCAGCCATGTTCGTGTTCATGTTTTACGGTTTCATTTAAGTGCCGTCGGTAATTTTATGTATGCTTTTTAAAATAATTTTTTATATATATTATGATTTTCTTTTTATTTATTTTTATTTTTTTTTTTCAATTATTTTATAAGAGTATACATACAAAATAACAAACCGACTAGACGTATTGTAAAATCTAATATTATTTGCTCAGCTTGCTCGTGTATGCGTTAATTTTTATAACAAAAAGATTTAAGTGAAAAAGAATAAATAAACAAATAAATGTGTTTAGAAAAAATTTAATTATTCATGCGACATGTCGACCATTTGGCAGTTATTCATTAGTGTGTAAGATGGCCTGTGCATACATAAAATTTACTTAGAGACAGAACTGAAATATGTTCATCGCGTTATCTATAGATGTATGCAGTTGAGTTTCTTGTAAAACAAAAATATATGTGTATATATATATACCTTAAGTTAGACAAACCGGTTCATCAATTGAAGTCAACCAGCAACAGTAGCATCCCATTAAACTCTTGCACGGGATGCCAAGACAGGCTTCCTTTCTAAAAACCATAATATTTCCTTCCGGTGTGCAATTCAATTAATTGCACGTCAAATATTTCTCAATTTTTTTCTTTTAATTTTCAAAGCAATAACCGAAATTTCATTGAAGGATTATATAATTCTTCTTAATCAATTTTTAAAAACTTGTAAAAGCAACTAAATATAACATGGAAAGCCTTCCCAAGACATAGATACATAGATAATCGAAGCATAATTTAATTATATTAAGTATGCAATCAATAATAAAATCAATCCATAAATTAATTAATATTTCGCTTCTACTGACAGAGCATTTATCGCTATGAAGTACGTTTGCTTTTTTGAAAAGTCCTTTCATATCTTGATGACGCTGTCTTTTAAAATTAGGACCTTATTAAATATAGACACAAACTTGAAGCTCATAGAATTACGAAAGCTTTGTAAGCGAATTTCAAGGTTATAAAAATGATGGAAATTCAACTTATTCGAGAGAAAGGAGAAAATGTAAGCTTCCATCTATAAGAAGTTAGAAGAACTTTAAAGTCAAATACGTATCATGTGAATGCGATCATTAATTAACCATAAGCTTGCGATCACTGTGGAAGAACTTATTTTCTTTACGTCGCGTAGCCTAGAGGTATATTTTTGAGCGTACATCAAACAAATCGCCCTATTCTAAGTCAACTGAATGTACACCTTTAAGGTCTTTAAAGGATTCTTTGAAACCCCTTTTAACGAATGTCGAAAAGAGGATATTAAATATAATTTATTAATTCCTTAGCATTAAAAACTTCTGATATTGGAAACTCGGAAAATTATGGCTTCAAAATAAATTGTACTGTAGGTTTTTTTTTGCAATTCTTCTCACTTCAACTTATTTACAAAGCAAACTTACGGCTATCCAGATCGGAACTATCTCTGTTCCTCTATAGAAATTTTATTGTTGTATTATTAGCCTAAGAACCTTAAACTACCTAGAAAATCTAGCAATTATATGATAATAAAGCAGAAGCTGGGGAATCACAATTTAGAACACGAAAGCAGTATCTACCGTTAATATTTTTAAACTTTGAAACCTTTGAAAATATTGCTAACCGCAAACTATTGCGATGTTAAGCAACAATGAATTTCGAGAATTGGCGAGAATTCGTCGAATTGTACTGAGGTTAATTCATTTCATAAGTCATTCAACTAAACTGCATTCAAAGTATACGAAGAATCGTTCACATTTCGGAAAAGTAATTAATTTTATAAGTCAGTAAAAGTAATTAATTTTATAAGTAAACGCACAATTGCACAATTGCAGAAAAGCATATCTAGCTGCTATCAGGAATGCAGTCTACTATCTTATAGATAGTTATTTGTAAAGCCGGGCTTCTTTTTAAGTTCATGGATAAAATGATTGGATTGGATAACTATATATAACTTGAAAAAGAAACTATGAAACAATGCAGGAAAATTAATAGATAAGAAATGAAATGCAAGCAGAACTGCAGCTAAGTTGAAACGAAAACTAGAAATACAGATAAGTTGAATACAAAAAGAAAAGTGCGGAAAAGACAGGAATACAGCTGAGAATAATGATAAGCAAAACAGATAAAAGAAAGCTAAGTTGATTTAGAAAAAGAAAAAAATTAATAAAAAGTCGAATTACAACTTTATTTAAATAAAACAAAAAAATCGAAGATAGCGGAAATTCAGATCAGCTGAAAGGAAAAATGGAAGTAAAAGTCAAAAATAACAGCTGAGTTACATACAAAAAAATGGATAGAGAGCGGGACCGCAACTGATTTGAATGGAAAATAATTAAAAGAAAATAGAATTACTTCTTCAGTTAAATAGAATAAACCACTACACGGAGAGATGAAAATTCTCGGCGAATTAACATTAACTCTTGAATTAAGAAACTTTTCGCTTTCAAACTTTTTCGCGAGCTTTGATTAAGTCATTAAGGCAATTTTTTTTTTTTGGGTTAAGTTCATTAAATTCAGACCAAGAACTCATCAAAATATTTCCTTTTCTATTCTAAATTCTATTATAATATTCTTAAACAAAGACATGGAAAAAGAGACATTACACAGTGAAGTCTGCTGATCGCGCGTACAAATCTTTTTCAAAATTTATAAAACTAAGAAAAGTCCAAATTAAAATTAAAAACTGTTGTTCTCGCATATTGCTTCTTAACAACACACCAACATTTGTTGTGATATCTTCAATGAATCCTTAGCAATCAGCATTCCTTTCGCTCATCAAAGAGGTTTAAAAACGACAGAATAATTTACTTAATACTGAAAGATTGTATTCATAATACTTAATGAACAAAAGAAAGGTTAAAGAAAACCTTTAAATAAATGTCGCGCAAATAATTTTAACTAAAACGTGATAACATAACATTTTCTTTGATGTTCTACTTGACTGGAAATGCAATTCAAAAAAAAAAAAAAAGCAACACTTAATACCGACGGCTATTAAACGAAAGCAGACGACAACGATTTGTTTTTAATTCATTTCATTTGTACGTGCTTAAATTCACTATTCATTAGAAAGCGAAATAGAATCATTATTAATAACTCCAAACCCTTTTTTTCTTATTTTTTTTATATATACACATATATATACGTTTAGTTGAGAAAGTGCTCAACAAAATTCTGCTTAATTACCGACAAATTTATTTAAGACAAAATTTTCTCACAACTTTGCCAAGAGAGATTAAAATCTTTGTTTCGTTTTTCGTTTTATTGTTGCTTTTACTGCTATTAATGCTACTGCTATTGCTATTGCTATTGCTATTGCTATTGCTATTACCACTGTCTCTCATTCCCTCTCTCTCGTTTCTCTCTTTTCTGTATGTTTATCTGTTGCAATAAAATGTATGAAAACTTTCAAAGTATAATTTACGAAAAGCCTTAACATCGAAACTTTTTTTTTTCGTTCAAACATATTTTTGTATGCGCTTGTGTAACCACCATAAGCCTATAAAATAAATCATAGAGCAGAGGCTTAAACAAAAGAAAACAGGCTGACTATAAACAAAATGCATAACTTTTATGAAAACAATTTATATATTTATATATATTTATATATATTTGTATATATTTATATATATTTATATATATTTGTATATATTTATATATATTTATATATATTTATATATATTTATATATATTTATATATATTTATTTATGTGTATAAAAAATATATTGATATTAAAAATGATTTAAAATTTAAGAGAATAGAATCGAATGTTTATTAATTTTGCCTAAAAACAGAAAGATACAACACAGAAAACAAAAAACAAAAACTTTACTTCAAATAAATTATTATCAAATACAACTTGTCTTTTTCAACATATTTTCATGTACCCCGTACATGTTTGTAAGTGTGTGTATGTTTGAATTAATATATGTATGTATGTATGTATGTGAACAGCTCTGTCCGCGTTTATGAAAAATAACAACTACTGAACTCGTATAAAATGTTGAATATAATCCAAGTTCATTAGAACCGCTACCGAAGAATAAAAGTAAACAAATGTTGATGTTACACTTGCAATAAATACTGAATAGGTGGGGTAAATCCTCATAGTTAAATCATTAAAGTGATTTTTTTTTTTCATTCTCTAAGCACGGAAGAATTTTTTCCTCTTAACTTTAGTAGAAAGCAGCGGACCGTCATAAGTATGCATTTAGAAATGCACTTTTAATTAAGTTTTAATTAAATTATTTGAAGACACAAAAAGCTCAAAACATATCATTTTAATGATTACTTCGATCGCTAATAAAAACCTCATTTAAAAATAAATTCTACAAATAAATGAGTTGTGCGTGAATCTTGATTATTTACTAAAGCAAACAAATTAATCAAAAGAGGGCAAGATCGGCCGCAATATTTTCAATAGCAGACTTAGGATGGGCGGTGACTAGAGACTACGTCGTAGTTACGTTTAAAATCTCTATCAAAAATATCTGTACTTTATTAGACCTGTGCTGCGTCTTACCATATAGCCGATTAGTATACTAAATTAGCGTAACAATCAAATTAGTATACACTCGTGATTCTAGGTTAATAAGTGTAACTTTTTATATACATCCGCACCTATTTATTCTACACGTCTGTCGATAAATAAAATTTTAAATGTAATGAGAAAAAAGCAAATCGTATTTTTAAGGTTAAAAATTTTGTATAATTACTCTTTAGAAATACATTAGTTTGTCTTCATATATTTCATTTTGTCTATCTTACATGTGCTTACATGTTTCGCAAAGTTTTAAAGAAATATCTGATACGGCGAAATATGTGTTTTTCTTATTAAATGCGCAAAGTCATGCAAAGAGTGGCAAAGCAATTAAACGAAAACTACTGTATACTCGTGATTGGTGTGAGATACTGAGCGTTTGTTTTTTTTTTTTTAACTAAGACTTACGTCTATTATTAAAACTCTCACAATTATGAAAAAATAGATAACAAAAATTTGTTATGATTATGTAATTACAAGTAATTCTATAATAAAAAATAGAAAAGATTTCTCTACAAGCGCCTCCTTATTTCATGCAAAACAAGACAAAACTTATATCAATTTAAAGTTAAGATAGAAGAGTTAAAAATCATTATAGGGGAAAGTTACATATCCTCAATCATTATCGCGACCATATAGAGATGAAATATTTAAACAATTTAGCATTAACAATATTACATCATAAGCAAGCTTGAACCAATAGGTTATATTATTTTATAAGACAATTGAACGACATATTATTACCAACAACCATCGTATGTACGCCGCTGAGCATATATTTCTATGATCTTGCAATACATTCTAAATAATTTTGCCAGTAGTAAGTAAGGATCATATAAGCATACTGCCTCTTAATACTAAATATATATATATGAACCTTTTGCCCAATTTACCTCAATTTCGTAATTAAAACTTATAAGATTTTGGATTTAATTCTAAATTCTAAACTGAATGGTCGGAACATAAGACGATGTAGTATAAGAAATAAGGAAAAATTATTTTTTTTTTTAGAAAGTTTTTAGAAGTAAAGTACATTTCTAAATCGAGAAATCTCTAGTTTTGAAGCTATAATATATAGAAAAATTTTAGCAGTTCCACACAGAGCGAGAACGGAAACTTAAGTCTACGATTTGAATTTAAAACATTGATTCGGCAGTTATAGGACCATAGCAAAAAAAAAAATTGGAAAAAAAAAATGTTTAGCAAAGAAAGGCAAACCCATTTAACAATCTAGTTAATGTACGAGCTTGATCTGACGAAGGAGATAAGAATTGTTTGTTCGCAACAAAATTGTGATTATTAATAAGAACCTTCAGACATGGATATCGTTATTCGCGCAGATTAGGAATGTATATATTTTTTACTTTGGTCTACAATATAGATTTCGTTACGTTAATAATTTTTCATAAATTAAATGTACCCCCTGCAATAGGCATAATAATAAAAAGTGAAGCCGCAGCAAAAATTAATTAAAATTTCATATAAATTTTTATATCTTTTTTTTTATAATGCCAGATGGAGACATGTGATATGAACGTACCGCCCAGGACCTATCTAAAATTTCTGCCTTTCTAGGAATTAGGCACTCGGTTACACTGAAATTTCACACCGATCAAGTAGTGTCTTCGCTGAATCGATAAGGTTTGGATGTACTGCGAACCATCATAGAACTAAAATTCAGCATCGGTATAATAATATCCCGGTCAGGCGCAAAAAGTGGAATTGCATTGGAAATGAATCAAATTGAGTCAAAGATGAGCGTACAAGTTTGTTGTGTTATTTTTAAAGCAAGAGAAGTACAATTCTATTGGTTAGCAAAGATATTAACGTACGATGCAACGATAAAACTTCATCTATATGTAAGACCCTCCTTAAAGCGATCATAAATTTGTTTAATTGTTTTTCTTTATCTTAAAACAAAAATCATAATAATATTGAAACATTAATAACGAATCATTTATTGAACCTCATCTCGATTTAAGGGTACGACCAAAATGTCAAACGAAAAAAATTTTTGTTTATAAAAACCACGATACAAAAGTATTCGGTTTGGTTGGTAGGCATCAAAAAAAAGTCTATTCAAAGCGTATTTAATCTCTTTTTTGTTTAAGAATTAATTATAAATTACATTGATTTACTTGAAATGTGCATATAAATATTAAATGAAAATGAATGTTCATTTATCTAAAATGATGACTTCAAATAGTTATACACACACACACACACATACATAGCGCATATAGCGTACAAAGAATACAACAAGGCATGTCTCTTGTATATAAGCAGAAAGAAATAATAATTTATGTGAGCTCGTTTTAAAATAATGTTAATTCAAAAATAAATGAATGAGATGTGAAGTTTCTTTTTATCTGTTTTTGTTTTAAATCCAGTTTTGTTCAGAGGATTAGATTTTCTCAGAATTAATTCACAATGTTCGTTATGCATATTAAGAACATTTCGAATATAAAACAACAAACAGGTAACAGACATTTTGAAAATTTGTAATATAACGCAAATTTTTCGTAAGAAAACAGGTAAAATCGCAGACTTTTCAAAGTAACAGAAATATTTCGTATTTTCGATGATGGCAATCTTTTTTTTTTTTTCTTTTTGATTTGACCCATTTTCAATAGAAACCCCTCTCAACGTTTTTGTCAAGTTGGAAGCCGATATCTTGATTTTTACGGCCAGAAGAATGTTTACGACAGACATTACAAAGACGGGCAGATGGACATATTTAAATTGATCCTAAATTGGTTTTCTGATCAAGGCTATATGTATTTTGTAGGATCTCTGAAGCATCCTTTTAAGTATTGCAAATGACTTGACTTCATTCGGTGATGAATATAAAAAAATATTACAAATACAATATTAAATAAGTAGCAAAGTTTTATACATTTTTAGAAGGAACATTAGAAGGAACAATATGACGGCAAATGTATTTCTTAGGATTTACATTATTTTACTGAAAACCATTGCTTTTTATTAATAATAATTACCTTTATTCTATTGATATTTGTTTAGACTTTGTAAAAAAGATATTAAATTTTATATCATTAAATTAACTAAAATCAATCACGTTTGGGGCGATGTAATAGTAATGTTGTCGCAATAAAACTCTTTTGGCCAATTTAATTTACGTGACAGTTTCCATGAAAGTTTATGTATACGCCCTCTTATCATAAATTTATCGTGGCCATCTAGGTTTAGTTAGTTAGTCATCAACAAGAGTTGAGCGTGAAGCCAACATTAGACAGGGAATTTCGATTTTTTTCTTCTGGCACTTTAAGACCTGGCACTAAAACAAAATCGTCAACACCGGATGACATAACAATGGTATGAATTTAATTTAAATTATTAATACAAATCAATTAATTAAATTAGATATTAATAATCGGTCTAAGTCTTGATTTCTGGTTCTAAGAGCTATTGAAAATGAATTCGATCGGACTACTATTACTGTAAATTCAGGCTTATTTAATTTGCTGGCAGAAATAGAGAAAACTCAGATCGCTCTCAGCTTCATATCCACTTAACAATCGTCTCAATGAAGCTAGAATGATATTTCTGTTTGGAAATGTTTTCAAATGAACATAAACATTTTCTAAAGACATCTATTAGTCCCTTAGACGTTAGATATCAACACCTTAAACATTAAGATGTAATTAAACAAGCAGGCTTCTTTTGACGCAGGAATCCCTGTGGAGTGCTGGCGGAAGAGCCAAAAATCTCAATTTTTTCTACATGTTGTAGAACGTTCACAGCATCCTTTAACACAAAAAAAAAATTTTTTTTTGAAAGTATATATATATATATAATAGTGTTATCCCTTAAGCAGATTCTTAAACATGAATAAACTGAGACGATTCTTTAATTGCACAATTAGATATACAATCTCCTTGAGGAGATATGATCATATCTCAAATAATGTGTTGTGTTTTCTAGGTGTTGGCCTTTCTTTAATTTCATGAAAGTTAGACTTTTGCTTATCTATCACGGAAACTTGCAAGTACAAGATTTTCGAAAGGAAAACCGATAGACTTACCAACCGCATGTTTTGAAACTCATACTAAGGCTTTAAAAAGATTTTGAGACAAATTCGCTCCACAAGTCGAGTTGGTAAAAATCAGAAATAGTCGAAATGCTTGCGATGCATTCACCGATTCATGCATCGCGAATGAAGCGATCCATGTACCGCGAATGATGCGATCCATGTACGGTGAATGAATCGCGATGAAGAGCTGAAGTTACGATAAATGTAAACCTATTTTTCAAGATTTGATGAAGTTATTTCAAAGAATATTTGGTAACGTAAGTCCTAAAAAGTTCTTAGAAGAAATGTGTATGGATCAGGCAGAGTATTGGATCGATGCAGTAACGTTCTAATTGGTACATTTTTTATAGGATTACGAGTTATCGCTTACTTTATATTATGTTGGAAATTGCATATGATTCGTTAGACGGTCGAAAAGAAAAATGACGTTTTGAATTGAATTATTATTAGCAGAAATAGAAAGCTGCATGTGTGATATTTATGTTTTACAAAGGAATTCATAAAATATTTATCAATTTTTTAATTATAGTTCAAAAAGAACAAAAAGAAAACCAAATTGAAGCAATAGTCTAGCCTTAGGTGGTTGTGTTACAATTATATG